>JAHFWG010001219.1:0-19985 GCA_020233015.1 Callinectes sapidus | reverse complement strand
GGGGGGGGGAAGGAATTAATAAACACATTAAAAAAAACATTGGAAACACGATAATATTGATTCTACAAAAACACAACACGAATCTCTACTAATCTACATCAATTCTGGGCACATCAAGACATTTATAACCTGAAATATCACTCATTTGTTACGTTTACTGCAATACAATCTGACCTAACCAAACCCAACATAGCATATCCTAACCTATCCTAACCTAATCTTGACGTCTTATCAATCAAACCCCTTCAGTACTGGGATTCAAATAGTACAGACTCTGGCCATTAACCTTCTGACCTCCATAGACCCTTGCTAATGTCAATACAACTTAGTCACACCCAAAACTTACGATAGAAATGTGTCCCAGTACTGAAGGGGTCGTGGTACAGAACACACAAGAATACTCACTCACTGCGCTTCTTCCTCTTCTTTTAACCTGCTTCATTCGGTCTCACTAGTATGTTATCACTTCATCTGTCCTCCACCACCTCTTATTCTCTTCTGTGGGCTTAGAACACTTAAAATCGCCTCTTATGTATCTTGGCGGCCATAACCAACGCTGCTCAGGGACAATAGATGCCAGACACCGACACACACGTGCTTACCTCACACTGCCGCGGGAAACAAAACAACATTAAAAAACCCACACTACAAAGGACTCGATCTTATTATTACACTCCCAAATTGTATTACAGCTTGAGATCAGTCCTATTACATGAAGGAAATGAGTTAAGAAGTCTCCAAAAAGTTATTATAAGCAGAAATATACTAATAATAAACAAAATATTCGAGATGATTGGTATGGGATTGGATGTTCCGACGCGTCACTTCACTGTCCTTATAGCGGTAGTGAAGCCACCCGACAAACCATCTATAGACACGTGTCACTGACTTTCACCTGATTCCTTTGATCTGTAACGAGACTGGCAGATTAGTGGGCTCTTTATTCACTGTTTCCCAGCTTCTCAACAGCAGCGAAAGGATTTGAACCACACACACACACACACACACACACTACTGAACCTTTTTTAGCTCGACTCACTCATTTCACTGTCCGTATTGCCGCATTGAAGTCTTTTTACTTGACTGAATAAAAGAGAATCACTAACCACCCTCAGATTAATAGCAAATCATATATAACTCATGCAAAGAAGGAAAAAAAGGATTCGAATCTATTTTTGCCTCTCAGAACACAGACTTCACTTCCCTTATTGAACGCTTGAGTCTGAAGTGAAGCAAAAGAAGGTTCATTGTCCTCCATTCCCTCTACGGACTCAAATATCCTCGCATTTCAATCATTTATCGTGTATTGATGGAGGAAGCAAGCAAACACTTCTAATTAATTGGCTGGGCTGTGTGACTGAGTCAATGTTCAGATGGAATTCAAGAAACACTCATTATTTACGCTACATTACAAGTTGAACGCATATAAGTTGTTCATGTGAAAGAGTGATTTTTCAATGTATACTGTAACTAATACGGAGAACTCTTGATGTGCCGGAATGTTGCAAAATGAATGAATAAAGGCAATAATGAATGCAATGTTTGGGTAAAGTCAATGTTATCGTCAGCTGTTGATGTTATTGTTGTTGTTAAATTATTATAGTGACGATGAAATAAATGGACGCTTGATACGATGAAGGAATAAAGGAATAAATCAATACCAACTTAATAAAACAACAACATACAACTTAAATAAAAAGATAAATGATAACTAAAAGAATTAATAATGATGGACAGGAAAATATTGAAGACTAAAAGGGACCACCAGAGAGAGAGAGAGAGAGGGAGGGGGAAGCTGTGATTGTCTGAGAGAGAGAGAGAGAGAGAGAGAGAGAGAGAGAGAGAGAGAGAGTATAAAACCTAGAATTACTTATCATTTCCTCCTCCCTTTCCCTCTCTCTCTCTCTGCAGCGAAGTACATACATTAATAAGGCGTGGCCGTTCACTGTTCGGTGTTTACTAATTGCATAACATACATACCTTCTGTATCTTTCTGTACTGACAACATTACAAACCGTACGTTAGTAGTCCAAGAATAAACTATTGAATTCGTAAAGATTTTGTTTCTGTCTCACCTTGAAACCCCAAGGAAAACGTATGAGAGAGAGAGAGAGAGAGAGAGAGAGAGAGAGAGAGAGAGAGAGAGAGAGAGAGCAATAAACAATAATATCCTTACCTCCTTCACTTCCTTTATAATCACTGCTGCTCCTGGAGACTCACGCCATCTATGGGACTATAATATTAACACATCCATTCCTCATACATAATGCCAAAACCTAGAAAAAGAAAAAAATAAAGCACAAGACTCATCCATATATTTAGCAAGATTTACTGCATGTTTACCGTGTGTGTGTGTGTGTGTGTGTGTGTAACTACATCACAACACACTGACTGCTGAAATAAATATCAATGCACTTACTTTTACAGTACCTCCACACACTTCCTGTTTCTAGGCATGGTAAGGAAGGAAACACACACACTCTAGTCACTCTCTCTCTCTCTCTGAGGTAAGAGAAAGAATTAAGACAATATTTCACTTTATTACAAAACTCTACAAGAATTCAGGAAAGGAGGAGGAAGAGGAAGTACAAGATAATGAAGAATGACTAAAATTATAGAATAAATGAGTTAAACATGAAGAAAAGGAGGAGGAGGAGGAGGAGAAGGAAGAGATGCAAGACATGAAAACAATGACCAATATAATATAAATAAGGCAAAAAAAGATAAGATGGAATGTTGAAATAGGAAAGAGGAGATATTTAGTTTTCTTCTTCCTTCCTCCTTCCTCCTCTTCTTCACAGAATGGTAATCATTTTTTTAAAAACTCATATAAAAAATAAATACACAGAGGTCATCATTTTATTCAAGTTGTGAAGCTGTCTGGCATGTAGTAGTAGTAGTGGTAGTTGTGGCTTTGGCCAGACAGCAAGTCACTAATTAGCATCAATAAAACAACACAATTTCAAAACACTGAAGGAAGGATGAGTTTAGGTACAAAACATGTAGTAGTAGTATTACTCTAACCACTAGTCTATCTACGTACTGGTACAACATCAGTATTTGTGCCCACCTTGTTCCACTTATAATCTGACCATTTCATCTCTTCGTTACTTGTCCAAGCCTTCTTCTCCCAACCATCCTCTTCTTTTTCATTATCTTATCTTCCTTCCATCTTGTGTCTTCACCAAGTCACTGTAAACACCTCCATACAAACAATCTTCCTCCTGCCTTACTCTACCTACTTCATCCATCACCACCTTTCCATCACCCCACATCTATCTACTCAAACCACCTTCAACATACCTACTCGGCCTTCTTCTTGCGCCTTCCCCTTCCGTCCTGCGCCCCCGCTGCCCTCTTACCAGACTTGATGTACATACTGCGAGGCCTCCCCTTCTTCCTCTCGGCTCTCTCCTTCTCCTCGAGCTCCTGGTTCTCCCTCTCGATCAGCGTGATGAGTGTGTTGCAGCGTCTCTGGAGTTCCAACGCTGTCCTGCTCTTGATGAACCAGTCGAAACGGAACTGTGGTGCTGACCTGAGGGTGCGGTGGGGTTAGGTTAGGTTTGGTAAGTAACGATGTCGCAGAGTTGTCAGTTATTAAGGAAAGATGGAGCAAAGAGAGTTAAAACAAGACATGAAAACGACGACCAATATAAACAGTAAAACCAAAAAAAATGATAGAATGTCAAAATAAGGAAAAAAAGATATTAACTCTATTCTTCCTCCTCTCCAAATTTGTGTGTCTGTATTGGTTGTGTACTGAAGCAGTCAAAAAACACTCAATACCACACCAACTCACCTCACAGCAGCTCTCAGTTCCTCATAAACATTCTCCTTGTCGAAGCCCAGTTTGTGAAGCATGCACACCAGAAACCTGTCCTCCTCTTCAGTGTAATTCTTCCCCTTGTTTGTACCATAGGAGATGCGCAGCTGGTGGAAGGGAGCCCTGTACCTCGCCATCTGTTGGGGGAGAAGGTTGTGGCAGTGAGTGGTAAGGTTCATCAATGTCTTGCAGTGTGTATTGTGAAAAATGGAGGTGTTTTATGAAGAGATATGATGTGAAATGTAATGTGGTGAAGTCAGAGGTGGTCAGAATGAGTGGTGAGGACAGAGAGGATAAGTAGAAGTGTCTAAGTTAATGGCAGGGACAGAGAAGGAGGTAAGGAATGTCAAGAGTGTGTATTGCAAAAAATTGGAAGTGTTTTATGAAGAGATATGCTGTGAAATGTTATCTACAAGAGGTGGTAAAAGATAAAGTGGATCAACCCTCATCCACGAACCATCTCACTCTCTCCACCACAGAAGAGAGTGTATGGACTAAGCCGAGTGAATAAAACTGAGAAACGCAAATACGGACAGACAAATCATACAAAAACCCACACAAATCATACAAAAACTAACAAAAATCATACAAAAACCAACAAAAATCACACAAAAACCCACAAAAATCATACAAAACCAACAAAAATCACACAAAAACCAACAAAAATCACACAAAACCCACACAAATCATACAAAACCAACTAATACCAAGACACTTAATACACACCTTAGCATCCAGAGCCTTCTTGATGGATGCACGGCGCTGGATCTTTGCCTCTCCCCTCTCTATCTGTGCCAGGATGCGGTCACAGTCTTGCAGCTCCGAACAACGCTCCCAGAACACCGCAGAGTACTCCATCACTTCTTCTGGGGTCTTGCCTTCCACCTCCTGCAGTGGGTGAGGTGGGTGAGGTGAACTGGTGGTGTGTCTGTGTGTGTGTGTGTGTGTTTGTGTGGATTTTGTGTGTGTGTGTGTTCTTTTTCTCTGTTTTGATGGCTAAACGTGACGAGAAAACATACACATACACACAAACACTCTCTCTCTCTCTCTCCCTGTCTCTCATTATCTTTGTGTGTGTATTTGTTTTGGTGCGTGTGTGTGTGTATGTGTGTATTCTTTCACTCCGTTTCTTTTCAATACCAAACGTGACAGGAAAACACACAAGTACACACAAACACACCCTGTATCTCCCACATATCCTCACCTCAACACACACACACACACACACACACACACTATCAAAACTACCACTTAAACACCCCTCACTCACTCAAACCTAACCTGACACACAACCCCTCTCTCTCTCTGTGTCTGTCTCTGTGTCTCACCTTGGCAATGTTCTCTATATCATCTCTGCCGTACTTCTCGTTAGCCTTGATGAACTGGTTGAAGTCTCTCTTGCTCCAGTTAAGAAAGCCTTGAGTCAGGAGCTGGTCTCTCTCCTCCATCTCCTCCTCGGTCACTGGTTCTGCTTCGTCAATCTTCTGCTGCTCCTCCCGCTGGATTCTCGCTGCCTCACCCATGTACTCGGGGTTCTTCGGTACCTGTTTGGGGTGTTAGGTTAGGTTAGGTTAAGTGTGGCATTAGGTTAGGTTAGGTTAAGTTAAGTTAGGTTAGGTAAGGTTAAGTGTGGCATTAGGTTAGGTAAGGTTAAGTAAAGTGTGATGTTAGGTTAGGTAAGGTTAAGTAAAGTGTGATGTTAGGTTAGGTAAGGTTAAGTAAAGTGTGATGTTAGGTTAGATTAGGTAAGATTTAAGTAAACTGTGGCATTAGGTTAGGTTAGGTTAGGTTAAGTAAAGTACAGTGAGGTTATGTTTGCTCAGATTAGGCTAAAGTAAGGTTAGGTTAGGTTAGGTTAGGTTAGGTTAGGTTACGTAAGGTTGGGTTAAGTTTCAGTTGGGTTTTAATTTGATTTTTAAGTGTTGGAAGTATTTTAGGGGGTATTTGTTTAGATTACGTTAAGTTTGGGTATGAAGCTTAATTAGCATATAACTCCAAAAAATAGTAGTACTTAAAGAAAAAAAGCAAACTAAAACAAAACCTTAACAATACACACACACACACACACACACACACATACACACACACACACACACACACACAGACTGACCTTATAAGCGACAGTCTTGCGGTAGTAGTAGATTTCCTTGTCCAGCAGCTCAAACAGTCTCGGTGGGAAGAACTGGAAATCTTGCACAACAGGCTGCTTGGGGGGACGGGGAGCCTGTGGGGAGAGACAAACAAAAGCGTCACACGAGAAGGGAACAAAACAACACCAAAATAACAAAAAAACAAGAAAAACACACACAATACATAACAAAAACAACACAAAAAAATGCTCCTCTAATAAAAAACCACATTGAAACACACACATCCAGGAGTCAAGTGAAAAAAAGGGAGAAAAAAGACTAAATAAACCAAACACATCCAAGAGACATGAAAAAAAGGGAGAATAAAGACTAAATAAACCAAACACATGAAAAAAAGGGAGAGAAAAAAGACTAAATAAACCAAACACATCCAAGAGACATGAAAAAAAGGGAGAAGAAAAACACTAAATAAACCCAAAATAAACACCCCAAAGCATTAACACACTCACTTTGGGCGCTTTAGGTTCCGACACACGAAGGGCCTCTCTGAAATAAGCGTCGACAGCATAGTTAGCCTTGCGTTCCCTCTTGGGCGGCTCTATCCACATGCCCACTATTGCCTTCTGCTTGTTCCTGTAGTCCTCGCCCTCAAACTGGTACACTGAGTTGGTGGGGACGTCCATGGTGAACTGTCGCAGGGAAGATTCTCCTAACGCTTCCAACTTCTTGTTCAGCTCCTCTGTCTGTTAATGGGAATAATAGAGGAATGTTTCAGTTTGTTTTATTTATTTGATTTGTTTGAGTTTGGGTTTTGTTTGTTTATTTTATTTATTTATTTCTCTGTCTGTTAATGGGATAAATAGAGGGATGTTTCAGTTTGTTTTATTTATTGGCTTTATTTGAGTTTGGGTTTTATTTGTTTATTTTATTTATTTATTTGCTTTCTTTCATACGGTTATCAGTTTTATAAAGGGTCTCACTGCTTTGTATTTCTTCAGTGAGTGATGAGGAAATAGTCAGGGAAAGGCATGAAACGGGAAATCTTCAGAAACACAGGAAACATCATCAAAACCAATACAAAAACACAAAGACATAAGACCAATAGAAAATGAGGGAGGCTGCAAGAGGCCATAATTACACCTATTAGTAGCAGTCCCTATGTGAACACCTCTGCCTATTTCCATCCATCACCCTCATCCAATCATTCTGTTCCTTCATCTATCACAGACACTTACCCTTTCCTCTCCTCGGCCGATAATAGCATCAATGTCCTCATCAGTAAACTCATCGTCTTTGCCTTTGAACACCTCATTGGCCCCGTGTCTGATCATGGCCAGCATCTCGTCCTTGGCCAGCGCGTTGGTCTTGTTGTCCATCAGCCGCCCTGGTGGAGGGAACGGAGTCAGTGCGTTGGGGGTACAGTAATTCCAATGGTAAAAATGGCTTCCTGATTCAAATTTTAGGGGTTTTAAGGGTGTTTAAGGTTGTTTCTTAAGGCTTTCATGTTTTTTGCTGTCTCTGAACAATGCCAAGTCGTAACACTGGGAGACCTGTAGAGGGACGTTAGGTTTCATTAGGTTAGGGGGGGTTTTTGGGTTTTTTTTTTTAAGGTTGTTTTAGGTGTTTTAAGGGTGTTTTTAGGGTGTTTAGGGTTCTTTCTTAAGGTTTTTCATGTTTTTTGCTCTCTGTGAACACCACCAGTTCAGACCACTGGGACACTTGTAATGGGAAATTGGATTTCATTAGGTTAGGTTAGTGTAGTGTTTTTTTGGCAGTTTTAAAGGTTTTTGAAGGTGGTTTTAGGGTTTTTAAAAGATATTTTTGCATGGCCTACCTGCAAAGGATGGTTAACATGAGGTTTGGTCACATTAGGTTAGGGGTGATTTTTGGGGTGTTTAAGTTTTTTTATATATTTTTTTTTAAAGGGGTTTTTCATGTTTGTATTGGTTGTTAAGAGTTTTTCATGTTATTTGAGGTTTTATTTAAGTGTTTTATGTTTTTGATGATGTTTTAATGGGTTTTAATGGGTTTTAATGGGTTATTTAAGTGTTTTTATGTTTTTGATATGTTTTAATGGGTTTTAATGGGTTATTTAAGTGTTTTTATGTTTTTGATGATGTTTTAATGGGTTTTAATGGGTTATTTAAGTGTTTTTATGTTTTTGATGATGTTTTAATGGGTTTTAATGGGTTATTTAAGTGTTTCTATGTTTTTGATGATGTTTTAATGGGTTTGCATGTGTGTGTGTGTGTGTCTGTCACTACTTACCTTGTTGAATGACCATCTTGTCCAGCCTGAGCTTCACCTCGGCTCTCTCCACCAGCTTCTCCTCCATTGAGTTCTCCTGAATGAAGCGGAACACCCTCACTTGCTTCTTCTGGCCAATACGATGAGCTCGGTCCATCGCCTAAGGAGACAAACACACACCGCTCTCGTTAAGTTTATATGTGTCTTTCTCGGTGACGTGAAGGAAATGTTGAGAATGTTGTGTTGTTTTTTGTTGTTTTTTTTGGTTTTTGTTGGGTTAATTTGTGTGGTTCTTAAATGGAAAGTTGGATAATTGTACTGTTGTTTTTGTTTTGTTTTTTTTTGTGTCAGTTTTCGTCTGTCTTAAATCAAAAAATGAAAAAATGTGCTATTGTTTTCGTTTTTGTCTCTCTTGAACCAAAAAGTTGAAAAAATGTACTATCATTTCTATTTTGTTATCAATATTTGTCTCTTGAACCAAAAGTTGAAAAAAATGTATTATAGTTTAATCTTGGTTGTATATTATTCTTCTCTCCCTCTCTGTCTGTCTGTCTGTCTGTCTGTGTGTCTGTCTGTGTGTCTGTCTCTCACCTGCAGATCCATTTGTGGGTTCCAGTCAGAGTCGAAGAGAATGACAATATCAGCAGTGGCCAAGTTGATCCCCAGACCACCAGCACGCGTTGACAACATGAACAAAAACTTCTCTCTGGGGAAAAGCAAGACAAAAGTAAATTATTGGGGTGTATTAGTGTGTTTTTCTTTACTCTTTATTTGGGTGTATTAGTGTTTTTCTTTACTCTTTATTTGGGTGTATTAGATTGTTTTTCTTTACTCTTTATTTGGGTGTATTAGTGTTTTTCTTTACTCTCTTTTTTTATAGCAAGAAAGGAGAATATAAACACAAAACCAAACACAAACTTAACCTCTTCAGTACTGAGATGCATTTTCGTATTTATTCTTATTATTTCTTGATTTACGACAGCTTTGGAAATTAAAGTGGGGATTAAAACAGTACAGACTCTGGCCATTAATCTTCCAACCCCCATAGACCCTTGCTAACGTCAACAAAATCACCTAAACACACCCAAAAACTAAGCAAAAACGCGTCCCAGTACTGAAGGGGTGGAACGACAGAGCAAAGAGCAGCGGAAGGGTTGAATAAAACATACGAGTCTGGGTGGTTATATTCATCAATCTGCCGCTGCCTGTCCTCGTGGGCCGTCTGTCCGTCAATCCTGCAGTAGGAGTACTTGCGCCACACACAGTAGTCCTCCAGAATGTCCAGCATCCTTGTCATCTGGGAGAACAGCAACACACGGGAACCCATCTCTTGCAGTTTGGGAAGGAGTTTGTCCAGTACGATCATTTTGCCTGAGTTGCTGACCTGTGGTGGTGGTGGTGGTGGTGGTGGTGGTTAGAGTAGTAGTTGTGGTAGTAGTAGTAGTAATGATAGTAGATAAGTGATAATAGTAGATAAGAAACAAGATGGAAAAAAAAAGGAAAAGTAAAGAAAAGGTAAAGAGAAAAGAAGAGAAAAAAATTAGATTAGTAGTAGTAGTAGTAGTAGTTGCAGAAGAAAAATAGTAGAAGAAAAGTAGTAGTAATAATAGTAGATAAGTAGGAGTAGTAATATATTTTTTCTTCTTTTCTTTCATAATTTATCTATCTTCCTATTCCTTCTTTCCTACCTTCTTTCAATCTATCCCTCCTTTCCTTTCTCTCCTTTTCTCTCTCTCTCTTTAACTACAACCTTATCACTCAAATTTCCCTTCCTCTCTCTCTCTCTCTCTCTCTCGCTCTCTCTCTCTCTCTCTCTCTCTCTCTCTCTCTCTCTCTCTCTCTCTCTCTCTCTCTCTCTCTCTCTCTCTCTCTCTCTAACTACAACCTTATAACACATATTTAATTAAGTTATGTTAGGGGATATTTTTGGGGGGATATTTTTAAGGTTGTTTTTAGGGTTTTTAAGGGTGTTTTTAGGGTGTTTAGGGTTCTTTCTTAAGGTTTTTCATGTTTTTTGCACTCTCTGAACAATGCCAAGTCGTAACACTGGGAGACCTGTAGAGGGACGTTAAGTTTCATTAGGTTAGGGGTGGTTTTTAAGATTGTTTTAGGTGTTTTAAGGGTGTTTTTTCCCTCCCTCTCCCTCTCTCTCTCACTCACCAAATGATAATCAGTGGTGTAGGGTGGTCCAGGCTCAGCTCCGTCAAAAAGGTAAGGGTGGTTGCAACACTTCCGCAGCTGCATTAAGATGTTTTGCAGCCTCATCTTCTCTGTTCTGCCGGCACCATTCACTACGTCTATGTCCTTCATCAGGATCTTGGTGTACCTGGTGGTGATGTGGTGGTGGTGGTGGTGGTGGTGGTGGTGAAAAAAGAAAAAGAAGAAAAAAGAAAAAGAAGAGAGAAAAAATGTAAAGAGAGAAGATGAAAGTAAGAGAAAAGACAAATAGAAAAAGGAAAAAGAGAAACAGAAAGAAAAGGAGGTGGTGGTGAGGTGTAAAGAGAAAATAAGGAAAGAGGAGAGATGAAAGTAAATGAAAAGAAGAAAATAATAAAAAAGAAGAGAAGAAAAGGAAAGAGAGAAGAAAGTAAAGAGGAAAGACAAAAGTAAGAGAAAAGATAAACAGAGAGAAAATAGAAAAAGAGAGAAAAGAAAGAAAAGAAAAAGAAAAACAAAGAAAATAAAAGAAATCAAAAAAGAAAAGGAAAGAAAAAAGGAAGAAAAAAGAAGAAAAAAAGAAGAAAACAAAAGAAAACAAAAGAAAGAAAAAAGAAAAAAAGAAAAGTAAAGAAAAGTAAAGAGAAAAGAAGAGAGTAAAAACAACACCATTAGTCACACATATCCTCAGAACACAACACCACACCAAAACCCATCATTTCAACCACATCCCACCCAACACCAAAACACCAAAAACACCACCAAAAAACACCAAAAAACACATACCAATCTCTTTGCATCTTAGACAGTTGAATATACACTTTAGTTTCCTTCTTGGGCAGCAGTCTCTTCTCTACGTCAGACTTAAGACGGCGCAGCAAGAAGGGCCTTAGGACAGCATGCAAACGTTCCACTAGGCTTGAGTCTCCCAGGCAACTGTTTGTGTTGAACCAGGAGTCGAAATCCTGTGGGAGAAGAAGGAAGGAAGGAAGGAGTGAGTGAGTGAGTGTGTGTGTGTGTGTGTGTGTGTGTGTGTGTGAGTGAGGAAGGGAAGGGAAGGGAAGGGAAGGGAAGGGAAGGGAAGGGAAAAGAAGGGAAGGGAAGGGAAGGGAAGGGAAGGGAAGGGAAGGAAAGGAAAGGAAAGGAAAGGAAAGAAAAAGAAAGGAAAAAAAGGAAAAGGAAGGAAAAAAGAAAAGAAAGGAGAAAAGAAAGGAAAAAAAGGAAAGGAAAGAAAGAAGGGAGAGAAGGAAAGGAAGGAAAAGAAAGGTAAGGGAAGGAAAGGAAGGAAAAGAAAGGGAACAAAAGGAAAGGAAGGAAAAAAAGAACAAAACAAATGAAGAAAACCAAATAACACTCAAAGAGACAAAGAACAAACGAACAGAAGAAAGAAAAAAATAGAAAACAGAATAACAAGAAAACAAAACACAAAACAAAAATAAACTAATCTCAAACATACAAACACACACTCTATCTCTCTCTCTCTCTCTCTCTCTCTCACACACACACACACTCAATCTCTCTCTATCCCTCACCTCTGACGAACTAAACACTTCCGGCAGCAGAAAGTTGAGCAGAGACCACAGTTCATGCAGGTTGTTTTGCAGGGGCGTCCCAGTGAGAAGGAGGCGGTTAGTGGTCCGAAACTCCCTCACAATCTCCGACAACTTGCTCTTCTCGTTCTTAATTCTGTGAGCCTCGTCGATCACCATGTACCTGTGTTGTGGGGTGGGCAGGGAGGGGGGGAGGGGAGGTAAGGATATATTGCTACAAATTAACGCATGCACGCACATACATACACAGACAGGTGAAAAAAGTAACGCACGCACACACATACATACACAGACAGGTGGAAAAAGTAACGCACGCACACGCACACATACTGACAGGTGAAAAAGGAGGTTATTATACATCTATACCTTCAAAAAAATGAGGGAATAAGTAAAAAATTGAAAGGTTAACTGAATGTCACTTGAAATCAACACACACACACACACACACACACACACACACACACACACACACGTTATTACACGCCAAAACAAAAAAAAAAAGGAAATAAGTTAGGAAAAATCAAACAACTAGACTAACCTAACCAAAACACACACACACACACACAGTTATCATATACTAACACCCTCCCCAAAAAAAAAATAAAATAAACAAAATCATCAAAAATCAAACAATTAACTTAACCAAAACAAACTATACTAACACCCCCCCAAAAAAAATAAATAAATAAACAAAAAAAATCATCAAAAATCAAACACACACACAGACACACAGACACACAAACTTCCTTACCTCCAATTAAACTTCTTAAAAACAGACTTCTAACACTAACACACCCCCCAAAATAAATAAACAAAAAAAATCATCAAAAAACAAACAAACACAGACACACACAAACAAAAAATATCATCAAAAATCAAACAAACACACACACACAGACACACAAACTTCCTTACCTCCAATTAAACTTCTTAAAGACGGACTTCTAACACTAACACACACCCCAAAAAAAATAAATAAATAAAACAAAAAAAATCATCAAAAATCAAACAAACAGACACACACAAACAAAAAAAATCATCAAAAAATCAAACAAACACACAGACACACAGACAAACTTCCTTACCTCCAATTGAACTTCTTAAAGACGGACTTCTAACACTAACACACACCCCCAAAAAAAATAAATAAATAAAACAAAAAAATCATAAAAAATCAAACAATTAACTTAACCAAAACAAACACACAGACACACAGACACACACTTCCTTACCTCCAATTGAACTTCTTAAAGACGGACTTCTCTCTGATGCACATTTCATAGGAGGTAATGCAGACGTCCCACTCGCCAGGCATCATCACCTCACGGATGAAAGTGGACTGTGGTGGAGAGAGAGACAGGCAATGACACTTCAGACAGACAGACAGAGAGAAAAAGGAAAAAGAAAAAAAAAAAGGAAAGAAAAGAAAAGAAAAAAAGAAAAGAAGAAAAGAAAAGAAAAAGAAAAGAAAAAGAAAAAGAAAGGAAAGAAAAGGAAAGAAAAGGAAAGAAAAGAAAGAAAAGAAAGAAAAGGGATATTGCATGAGAGAGAGAGAGACAGAGAGAGAGAGAGAGAGAGAATATTGACTGTCCAAATGCTATCTCTTTTTGCTTTCTTCCTTTCATTTTTTCTATCTTTTTGTATCTTTTTCTTATCTCGACAGACAGACAGACAGACAGAGGCAGATAAACACACACATAGACAAATAGATAGAGACATAGACAGACAGACAGATAGACAGACAGACAGACAGACAGAGAGAGAAAGAGTACATAAAAGGAAGGATGAGAATAAAGAAGAGAATGAGAAATATGTGTGTGAGAGAGAGAAAGAGAAAGACATGAAAAAAGACCAGTAAACATAAAAACACACATATACAATACACAAAAACCCAAAAATAAATAAAATAACCATCACCATTCACAAAAAATATATATATAAAAAACACACACAATAAAAAATAAAATAAAATAACCAATCACCCAAAAAAATATATATAAAAAAACACACAAATAAAAAAACATGACCCAAACAAAAATACACAAAATTCAATACACAAAAAAAAATATATATATAAATAAATAACCACCACCAATCACAAAAAATATATATAAAAAAAACCCACAAAATATGACCCAAACAAAAGGAAGGATAAAAACAAAACAAATGAAGAAAACCAAATAACACTCAGAGACAAAGAACAAACAGAATAAAAAAAAAAAAAAATTGAAACAGAATGACAAGAAAACAAAAACAAAACAAAAATAAATAAACTTAAACACACAAACACACACACTCCAACCTAACCTAACCCTTACACACTGACCCGAGTTTCCTGGTCACCAATGAGGCACACACAGCGGAGAGAGGGGCACCACCTTTTGACCTCATTCTCCCAGTTCCTCAGGGTGGACTTAGGGACGATAACCATGTGTGGACCGGGGATGTTGCGGAAGTGCTTCATGTACCTGGTGGAGGAGGGAGGGTGGAGGGATAGTGGCGTATAGATTGATGGATGGATGGGTGGTGAGTAATGGGGTTAATTGGGGTTTTGTGAGGTTTAGTGTTTGTGAGGTTTAGTGTTTGTGAAGGGAAAAAAAAGCATACTTTCCACAAAAAAAAGACAAAAACACACAAAAAAAAGATTACGTTAGGGTTTATTATCATTCATTACTATAACTGTACTTTGTTTTCCACTGATATTATGCCTCTATATGTATCTTTCCACTTATCCATCAATATACATGCAAATTAAGACATCTTTTTAACACACACACGCACACTCACCCCAGTAGAGAAATAATTTGAAGCGTACATACAAATTAAGACATATTTTTAACACACACACACACACACTCACACCCCAGTACACACACACACACACACACTCACCCCAGTAGAGAAATAGTTTGCAGCGTCTTTCCCAGTCCCATCTCGTCCGCCAGTATTCCGTTAATGCCGTTCTCGTACAGGTCAATCATCCAGTTAAGCCCTCTGATCTGATAGTCCCTCATCTCGCCATTCACTACGTAGCTCGGACTCTCCTCAAAGCGCGTGATGATCTTAGAGGACTTGTTAGACTCGGCCAGCAGCTCCTCATCCTCCTCCTGCTCTGTCATGCGGTGGCGGTGGCTGTGGGGATACGTTAGGTTAGGTTAGGTTAGGTTAGGGGGGTATTGTGGTGTTGTGTGGTTGGGGTTAAGTTAGGTTAGGTTAGGTTAGGTTAGGTTAAGGGGGGGTGTTGTGTGGTGTTGTAGGTAAGGTTGGGTATTAAGGTGTGGTATAGTAAGGATAGATTAAGTTAGGTTAGATTAGGTTGGGTTATGCAAAAGTGTGGTTTGGTGTGGTGTGGTGTGGTGTGGTGTGGTGTGGTGTGGTGTGGGTTGGTGTGGTGTGGTGTGGTGTGTGGTGTGGTGTGTGGTGTGGTGTGGGAGGAAGGCAAGGTGTGGTATAGAGAGGATAGATTAGTTAGGTTATGTTAGTTTAGGATAGGATAGAGCAGGATACAATAGGATGGGTTGGATAAGGGCAGGTTACAATACAATACGTGAAATGAACTAAGATTGTGCTGAAAGAAGCCTTTACTCAACTCTCTCTCTCTCTCTCTCTCTCTCTCTCGCACACAACAAAACAAAATACAACACAACATTTAGACAGTGAAATAAACAACACACACACATACACACACACATAACACATTCACAGTGACATTAACACATTAACTCAGACAAATACACTAAAACAACACACAAACATAGACACAACACACATTAAAACAACAAAACCACATCTTAACCACAGAAATAAAACAAGAAAAACTAAACTGAAGGGAGAACTAACTAAAGGCAACAAAAAAGGGTTAATTAAACAGAACAGGCCCACTTAGAAGCCAGTCCCCAAGCAGATCTCAGTAGTTAGCCAAAATAAGAGGGGGGGAGATGAATGTCTTAAATCTTCCCTCTTAAAGTCAATGCATTAAGCTGTGGTGAAAGACAAGCCGAGTTAGAGCAAAAGTTAGAGCAAATATTATTACCATGCTAAGTCTGAAATACAAGCAGGTTTCATCATCATTAGGGTTGAAATACGTGAGATAATAAATAATACGATCTTTCTCCAAAATATAAGGAATAAAAAAACTGCACCTCTGAAGAACCCTAATGTATTTTCTGATCCAAAACTGACATCCATCGCAAAAAGATACAAAAAAAAGAGGATGATGAAAAATAAATAAATAAATAAATAATGAACGCTCTGAAATAATAATAATAATAATGGGTGATTGATTCTGTCATTCCTCAGTCCCTCACTACACTACATGTACAGCCTTACACCACCATCACTACACCACTACCATGCATCACCAGGGGCAGCACCACCAGGAGGAAAAGAAGAAGAGGAGGAGGAGGAGGAAAACAGAGAATTGGAGAAAAGGGGGAAAAATGAGTGAAGAATGAAGGAATGGAAGAAAAAAGAGAGAGAATATAGAGGAGAGAAAAAATAGAAAAAGACTTAGAAAAAGATAAAGAAAAAGAAAAATTAGAAGAGGATAGAGATTTAGAGAAGGAAAAAGATAAAAGAATAAGAATCCAAAAGAGGAAGGAAATACAAAAAAGAAAAAGAAAGAATCAAAAGAAAGGAGAAGAAAAAATAAAAGAAGAGAAGAGAAGGGAAAAGAAAGAAAAAGAAAAAGAAAAAGAAACAAGAATAAAAAAAAGAAAGAGGAGGAAAAAAAAAGATCGAGAAATTAAAATAATAAAAAATGAACCAAAAAAGGACGAAATGACTTACTCTGCTGCCGATGTTGCTATTTTCTTCACTCGTCTAGAAAGAGAAAGAGCAAAGAACAATTTAGGGACACCAATCACTTCTTCTTCTTCTTCTTGAGCCAATATAGAGAAAAAGAGAGAAAAAGAGAGAGAGAGAGAGAGAGAAAACAACAGTACCTCGCTCTACACACTCTCTCTCGTTCAAATCCTGTACTCAAAAAACGCTGTGCTCTCTCTCTCTCTCTCTCTCTCTCTCTCACCACGACTATTTCCTGCAGCCACAGATATGCCTAGCCAGGACATGTAGTATTAGATTCTTAAGGTGAGTTTATAGTCTTAAAAATCCTTCTATCCTTAAAAATCCTATCCTTAAAAATCCTTCTAATATTATGAATTTGATGTTGTTAAAAACCCGTGTAACTTCAACTACAGCCTTTTAAAATGAAGTAGCAAGGTTTTCAAGAGTGTTTCTCCTCTCGCTGTACTGTAGAAATGTTGATCTGTCACTAGAACCATAAAAACACCATTAATAGAAGGCTGTGTCACGTCAACTACAGCCTTTTGAAAGTAGCGAAGGGGCACTAAATGGAAATGTGGTTTTAAAATTGGCACTGCTAAAAGGAATATATCTTTGTTGATGCTTTTCGCCCAATGAAAACACACACACACATACATACATACACACACACACGTACTTTTCCTAATTTTTCTTTCATTTCTAACTTTTCTCTTGCTTGAAATATTGTTGTTTTACTTTCCTGTCCCTTTACTCTCAAAAAAAAGAATGAAAAGGAGAGGAAACATTTTTATCCTTCTTCTTTGATCAGTCGGAGCTAAACACTACAAAACTCTCGACAAATAGAAACAAAAAGACATCTGGTATAGTTTAATGTCCTTATTTCACTTTCATATTCCTTTATTCCCCCAAAAAAAGAATGAAAAGGAGAAGGAAGCATTTTTTACCCTTATTCTTTGTTCAGCAGAAACCAAACATTACAAAACTTGAAAAAATAAAGCGTTTTTGTATATTTTCTTTTCATTGCAACCCTTCACACACCCTCACTGTTTAACGAGGCCATAGCACTGCATTAGCCACACACCTGCAGTTAGTAGTGGTAGTAGTAGTAGTAGTAGTAGCAGCCGCAGTAGTAGTAATAATAGTTAGCCTCTAATGCGGTTAAGGACACACGCACACACACACACGTACACACACACACACACACGCAGTTAAGGTTAGTACACATAAAGTAAGATGTGATATGCAGGTATACATACACATAGCAATGCATCACACACACACACACACACACACACAAACACATAGATACATATACCTTACCATTGAAAGACACAGTTATACCCCTTGAAGACCCTTAAAAATACACACCCAATTAATAACTTCCCTTAAAAACATCCCTGAAATGCTGTTAAATGATATAAGATACCCTTAATATTTCTAACACATACACTGATAAACATTTACCTTAACTATCACACACGCACACACTAACACACACAACTGCCCTCTCCCTCTCTCTCTGATATACTCTCAATGATTCTCTCTCTCTCTCTCTCTCTTATAGACTCTCCCTCTCCCTCTCTCTTTCTCTCATAGACATTCATTCTCTCTCTCTCTCTCTCTCTCTTTCACATATCAATTTTCTTTTCACATAAAATTTCACACACTCATTTTTCCTCCCTCTCTCTCTATCTCTATCTCCCACACATACAATTTCACACACTCATTTTTCCTCCCTCTCTCTCTATCTCTATCTCCCACACATACACATAAATTTCCACTCTCTCTCCCTAACACATCCCTTGAACCACCACCCCTCTCTCTCTCTCTCTCTCTAGACACTCACTCTCCCAGCAAGGACGGCTTCTTGGGCTCCACCTTCTTGGGTCGGCCCGGCTTGCACTTGAGGGGCGAGGAGGGTGTCTTGTCCCGCGCCCCAATCATGAAGTGGGAGAAGATTTCGGTCTGTTTGAGCAGGTAGTCGAAACGCTTAGCCCGGTCGCTCTCCATCTTGTTCTCGTACTCCCCGCTGCCGCCGCCGCCCCCCCCCGCCTTGCTGGAGGAGGTCTCGCCGGAGGAGGACTCGTTCTGTGGGTGTATTGGGGTTTTAAGGTTTGGTTAGGTTAGGTGGTGGTGGTGGTGGTGGGATAATGAATAATGATTGGTTTAAGGAGAATTGTTAATGTTTTTTTTAATTAATCTCTGTATTAAGTTAGGTTAGGTTAAAATGCAGACGTATTTTGTAAGGGGACTGGCAAATTAGTGTTTTTTTTAATAATGATTAATTTAAGGAGAATTATTAATGTTTTTTTTTTAATTAATCTCTGTATTAAGTTAGGTTAGGTTATAATGCAGACATATTTTGTAAGGGGACTGGCAAATTAGTGTCGTTTTTGTTGTTGTTGTTATTTTGTTGCCCTTGATCAGCTTCCCTACTCTTGCATTACAAAAAAATACATGAAAATCTCCCACTTAGAAAAAAACAAACAAATTCCTACATTAACATTACTAAAATAACATGGTGGGGGCGGAGGGGGCGGTGGGGGTCAAATCTAGCCCTGGGGTGCTGCTGCTGCTGCTGCTGCTCTATTCACCACGCCGCCCGTGTCCCGCAAACTCGGTAAATCTTCAAAAATCGCTACCGCCATTATAATTGATTTGCGCCAGGTAGCTATGGGGGTCAAATTACTCAGTGTGGAGAGCTCTAACAGATGGGAAGGGAAGGAAAAGCCAACTTGAGACTGGTGGTAAAGTAAAATAATATTAACCAAACACTATAACACCACCTAACCTAATCTTTCCCGCTATACCAACACTACACACCCTAAAACCCACAATAAACCACCACCAACACACTAGAACACAAACAACAAACCCCACAACACTAATACAACACAACATTCACTACCAATAATTTCCCGCCAATACCCCATCTCGTATTTCTCACTTTCCCGCCATATTTACTCATTATTCACCCATTATTAACTTACAGAATTCTCCCCAACCTCCATAGGCTCCACTGGCTCCTCGTTATCAGACATTTCGGTGAGTCTTTCGGCGGTAAATGAGGAAAAATAGAAGAGACGCCGCCTGTCTTGCTTCCTTGGCCGGCACCACCACCACCACAACAAAGGAGTCAAGCGAGACTCTTTTATACTATCTTTATTATTATTTTTTTGTCTATTTTATGCTGTTTTGGGTATTTTTCTATGTCATTTTTGTTTTTTTTATTTTTTTGATGTGTTTTTTTATATTTGTTTTGCTTTTTTTAGTTGTGTTTTAAGACTCTCTCTCTCTCTCTCTCTCTCTCTCTCTCTCTCTCTCTCTCTCTCT
>JAHFWG010000291.1:127163-143959 GCA_020233015.1 Callinectes sapidus | reverse complement strand
CCACCACCACCACTGCTATGGAACCAACCTTTACATTAAGCCCTCCACCACTGAAATGCTTTTCATACACATTCTGCTTATCATTTATCAAATATATGCAGCTTCAGACACTCATGTGGGGGGAATAACAGCTTTGTCCCGTCACCCACCCACTTTACGCAACCAATATGTATATCCCAAATAAAAATATTTCTATACACCATTAAGAGAAACAAAGAAGAGGCAAGTGCACATCTGACCTGACCTGACCTGACCAATTGAGAAACTCGTATCTGGTGGCTGATGATATATATGTATGTATGTATGTATGTATGTATGTATATATGGATGGATGGATGGATGGATGGATGGATGGATGGATGGATGGATGGATGGATGGATGGATGGATGGATGGATGGATGAGGTTAGGTTACCTTTGGATCAATTTAATCTAGATACCTAATCCTACATACATCACAAGAAATGTCAATTCTTTTCAACAACCAAATCTCAGTTGTCATGGTAAACATTTCAAAGATATCTGTCCACAGTAGGGAGGGAACATTTGATGTCAAACTTCAATAATTCTTTACTACATGCCCATCCAAAATGCAACATCTAATCTGGTAATCTGCGTACAGCCTCCACACTCACTGAGCACAGTAACCAAATGATGATGTATGTACCATAGACATAAGATAATCACAACAGATACTTCATTAATACCAGTTGGCTATGGAAGTACAAAAGCTCAAAAATGTTTTTTTTACCTCTGCTTACTAAACTTTCTGTATTGTATTGTTGAGTCAGTGATTCATTGAGTGAGTGAGTCAGTCCTCGGTCGGAGACTCCAGTGAGGCTAAGGTGATACAAGAGGTGGGAGGTCTCTGTAAAAGGTTAGGTTAGGTTAGGTTAGGAGTTCCTGCATTTGAAGGGTTACACTGACAAGCAAATCCACCAGGAACTGAAGGCTGTCTCTCTGTCTGTGTGTGTGTATGGTGGTGGTGGTGGTGGTGGTGATTGCCATAAGACACTGCAACTGTTGTGAGAGGAGAGAGGAAGGGAACAGCGGGGAGGCATGCAGTTAATAAGATCAATATAGAGCAGTTAGCCAAATTGACTTACTTACCAATCTTAACTGCACCAAGCCAAGTCGAGCCAAGCCAAGCCAAGCCAGCCACAGTATCACCCAGGCCAGCCGTCACCCAAGCTTGTTTCCACCTTCACAAACCTGTACAATTGAATGTCTTTAATAAATGGATAGAATGTGAAGTAATATTTATCCTATCCTATGTACTACTACTACTAGCAAAGATATGGTGGTAATTTTGTGATTTATCCTGTTCACAATGGAAACACACTCAATGTCTGTCTACTCTCTCTTGAATTAATAAATCCCTCACCATCATCATATACATATACAGTGTGGACTGAGAATAAATTCTTGTTCCCCCACCACAAGGAAAAATATGTGAAATATACCCACATGCAAAGAAAACAACTATACCATTACTATGCATTTCATAATTGAACCACATTACCATAATCATTCTCAATTACTGTTCCTCTGATTCCCCAATGTGTCCGGTGACAGGCCTCTTGGTGCTCACTTAGCCGGCAGGTGGCATTGTAGCCCGGCTGCCCAGGGTGAGTGTGTGTCAGTGTGGGTCTGGGTGATGATGTGGGTGTACATTTGTCTGGTGAATGTTTCAGGCTGAGTGATCTGATTAGGATAAGAAAAATGAAATCCTTGCGGTTGCCAATATTTCTTCTTCATTAATGTGTGTGTGTTATTCACCTCGGTCGCCTGCTGGTCACCCAGCCAGCCTTTCCCTACAGAGGAAGCTCAGAGCTCATGTAGACTGATCTTTGGGTAGGGCTGAGATCACATCACACACTACACACCGGGACAGCGAGGTCACAATCCCGTACCTACTTGCTGCTAGGTAAACAGGGGCTTGATACACATTAAGAGGCTTGCCCACTTGCCTCGCTGTGCCCAGGACTCGAACCTGGGCCCTCTCGGTTGTGAGCCAAGCGTGCTAACCATTGCACTACGCGGTGTGTGTGTGTGTGTCACCTCCCTCACTGTCCTGCAGGTGTTGAAAGGAGCATCCCAGCATGTGACTAAAATACTCTATGTCCACTTTGACCCACAAGCTAAAACTCATCTGCCAGATAGCATCAAACCCCTTACCCTGTACAATCACATCACCACAAGCATCTACAGCCGCGGCAGTTCCCTTTGCCATGGTCTGGATGTACAAGTGTTGTTGGCTGGCTTTAAGGGCTCCATACAAAGACCACCTAGGACTCTACTCCAGTGGATGTGTTGCTCCTGGAGGACACAGGGCAGGGTAGGGAGAAGCTTCACAGTAGCTGTCTGGCTGCTGGTGGGCAAGGGGTGGTGTTGCCTGAAGCACAAGAGAAGAGAGAAGGTGATGAGGAGATGCCCCTTCCTGTTTCTCTCCCAACAGACAAGGTTTATTCTAATGTAGTGTTGGGTGGCACTTTTGGCCAGCCACATGTTGGCCACTGGGTGATGTTTTCAGGAGCACTGCTGCAATGTAATGGCCGGCTTGTCTGTGGGATTGCTGATGGCTCTTTGCTCAGGAAGAACACATTGACTGAGCTTATTAGACCCCTTGAGGAGAGGATGGCTGGTTTGGCCCAGCTGGTGGAGGAGCTGGACCCCAGTGCTGAGCTGCATGCTGTGCCCATTGAGGAGCCCCTCGGCCCCACAGCATGGGACCCCAATATGGACATGCTCGTAGTGAGTGAGGAAACAAAGGGTGGTAGTGTGGCAGCAATTAATCGTGTCAGGGAAGAGAAGGGCCTGCCACTCCTTGAGGGCCATGTGGTGCCCCTGGTACAGGATGAGGAACAACAGTCTACTGAGGAGGAAACCAAGGCGAGTTCCTCCTCAGGAAGGATGAGGCTTCTTGGCACCATCCTATGGGAGCCCACACAAACCTGCTGGTGTTGTGGGGTCTTGATCAACAGGATCAACAGCCTCATCCTCAGCTGGTAACTGTTTCGGTCCTTGCATATCTTGTGGACCAGTGCACAGGCCTCAATGATCCTGCCCATAGTGTATACAGGGGACTTCACTCTAATTGCACCATGAAGTATGTGTTTGAAGTCTACTACAAATAATCTATATCTGGGTCTGGCACACCAGCAGCTCTGGGTTCCCCATAGTTCTACCAAGTTTTAGTATATTTTGTGCTACACTTTATTAAGCAAAGGAGCCAACTAGGTAAGTCAACAATCTGACTGGGGTATTCTTATAACTTTTGGGCTGCTGACTCCATGTGCTACTGATAAGGCAGCCCTACCAGGTGAGTTGATAAGATGACTTGCCTGTCCTCATCACCAAGGTGTTAAGATGACAATGTTGGTCCTATAGACATGGCAATGCAACTCATAAGGAATTCCTATATATACTTGGCTAGTGTCAAAATGTAAATAAAAAAAGCTATAAAGGAGCTGCCACCCAGTGAATCCCTGCCCTTCCCTCTCTCCTTTCATTTCATCCTACAGAAATATGATAGTCTAATTAATGGTTGTTTAGTTAAATTGATGGAAGGTAAAATTCCGGACATTTGAGGGATTTTTCGAAATCCCACTGGATCACACGCGCAACTCTCGACACGTGAATTTAGGACGTTGGGGAAAACCCGGACCTAAGGCAACCCTAGGCCTCTCTCATATACTCATCCATGTATTCTCTCATACCTGCTGGTGAGTTTAGTGTCCACCCACACCACTGCTCCTTCTGCTTTCAATCCCCCGCGTACTTCCCCTTCCATTTTTTATTTTTTATTTTTTCACTTGATTGGCGGAGTGCATGTTGTCCCTCCAAACGTACTTAATAATTTCTCCTTTGAGCTCTGCGAATTGCTTCTTCTTATCCTCCAATTCTTTAAGTCTTCGGTTTTCCTTCCTTTAATTGAGATCTGCAGACGTAGCAGTATCACAGCTCACCTGTATGTACTTTTCTGATGAGCCTCATACAGATCCTGTGGCAGCCGTTGTGGTACCAGAGCTCACGTCACAACCTAATCTGCTGCCACACTACCGTTTTACAGGTCCCACACATAGTTCTGTCACTAATAGCCATTTTTTATATACAGCTACCTGTTGGTTTTGTAATGTTCTGCACATGAAAAGCACCAAAACACACACACTCTCTCACACACACAAACGTCTACTCCGCGTGTTGTTATCCTTCTTGTCAGCTGATGATGATGATGGTGATGGTAGCCGCGATGTGGAAGAGACTGCGTTTCTACCGGGCGACCAAATGAATTAGTAATGCGCGTTGAGTTTTCTTTATATATATATATATATATATATATATATATATATATATATATATATATATATATATATATATATATATATATATATATATATATTAATTTACGTGTTTTCTAATATTATATCAGGTGTTAGTGAAGGTGTCCGGAATTTTGACTTCGTTATTATAATAAAAAGTAACAATATAGTAGTAGTAGTAGTAGTAGTAGTAGTAGTAGTAGTAGTAGTAGCAGCAGCAGCAGTAGTAGTAGTAGTAGTAGTAGTAGTAGTAGTAATGTTCATCGGTCGTGTTCATTCATTGTGTTCACTTGGTCGTGTTCATCGGTCGTGTTCATTCATTGTGTTCACTTGGTCGTGTTCATCGGTCGGTAGTGTTCAATGGGTCGGTCGTGTTTATTCGTTGTGTTCACTCGGTCGTTTTCATCACTAATGTTCACTCGGTTGTATTCAGTCGGTCGTGTTCATCGGTCTATAGTGTTCAGTCGGTCGTGTTCATCGGTCTATAGTGTTCAGTCGGTTGTGTTCATCTGTCTATAGTGTTCACTCGGTCGTGTTCATTGGTCTATAGTGTTCACTCGGTCGTGTTCATCGGTCTATAGTGTTCAGTCGGTCGTGTTCAGTGGTCTATAGTGTTCACTCGGTCGTGCTCATCGGTCTATAGTGTTCAGTCGGTCGTGTTCAGTGGTCTATAGTGTTCACTCGGTCGTGTTCATCGGTCTATAGTGTTCAGTCGGTCGTGTTCATCGGTCTATAGTGTTCACTCGGTCGTGTTCATCGGTCTATAGTGTTCAGTCGGTCGTGCTCATCGGTTTATAGTGTTCAGTCGGTCGTGTTCATCGGTCTATAGTGTTCAGTCGGTCGTGTTCATCGGTCTATAGTGTTCAGTCGGTCGTGTTCATCGGTCTATAGTGTTCAGTCGGTTGTGTTCATCGGTCTATAGTGTTCACTCGGTCGTGTTCATTGGTCTATAGTGTTCACTCGGTCGTGTTCATTGGTCTATAGTGTTCAGTCGGTCGTGTTCATCGGTCTATAGTGTTCAGTCGGTCGTGTTCAGTGGTCTATAGTGTTCAATCGGCGGTGTTCATTGGTTGGCAGTGTTCACTCTGCTTCTTAGCGCGTTGTTCTCCGCGTTTCGATTGTCTCAAGTTCCGCGTCTGTACATATTGTTCACTCCGCGCTTTCCGTTGGACTTCGTTCACTCCGCGTTTCCTTTAAAGTTATTTCTTCTATATATTTTTCATTTATCTTGATTTTTTGCGATTTATTTCTATTACCTTTTTATTTATTTATTTATTTTTTTCATTTCTAGTCTAAACTTATATAGATATATAGATTTTTTACCATTTTTCACACACACACACACACACACACACACACACACACTTGCTTAGGAAAACACCTTTAGACGTTTTTTGAAAGAGGCAAGTGTGTTGGAATTGTTCACGTCAGAGGGCATGGTATTACACGTCTTACGCCCCAAGACAGTGAAGGAGCAATGCCAGTGTGTGTGTGTGTGTGTGTGTGTGTGTGTGTGTGTGTGTGTGTGTGTGTAAATTGTATATACATGTATTAGTGTCGTGTTGTGTAGGTAGGTGTGGCCTGAGGCTTCACTCTGTGTAGGGCGGGACATGTACCACTCAGGAAACAGTCTTTTTTCCCTTAGACACATGGACAGCACAGTAACATCAAATGTATTTTTTTTATCTCCTGGCGCCATTGGAGTTGGGTTACGAGGGGGAGAGGATTGGCCAGATCTTCTCGCTCCGCCAACACAAATCTTGGGAGCGGAATTCTTTAGTTGGTTGGTTTGGTGCACTTGACGTAGCAGTGTGCAGTGCTGCTGTTGGTAGGATTAAGCGAATATTCTTTTCATCCTGGCTGTTGGTAGTGCCGTACGAGTGTGTTGGGAGGTAATAGTTCACTGTGCTGAGACCGATCGACTCTACCACTGTACTCCAAGTTTTACTCTCAAATTGATCATTCACTTTATTTATAAATAAAAGATGACCCATGACTTTCTTATACATTGTATTGATTAAAGCTCAAAGTTCATGTGACGATCCATTAAGATACCAAGGTTTTTGTTATGTGTACTGGCCCACTGTGGGGGATGGAAGTGCTCTCAAATGCAATTCCTGTGTCTGTCGGTATCTGTCAGATGAGATGAAGGTGTCGAGATAATAAATATATGTACATTGTGTCTTGTTTGTGTGAAACATTCAGCCGTTAGTGTTCCAATATTTCTGTGCTGATGAAAGATTGGCCTAAGCTCTATAGATTAGATCTTTGAGGACAAATGATTCGAGTGTCGTCTGCGTATAGGCTACTGTATAATGCCATAGTCAGTAATGGCTTCCTTGAGATCGTTAAAGTATAACACACGATTCACCGGATGGATGGCTTTGGTTTCAATCAAGACTAACGTGTCTGTTTCTTGAATGAAGTCGATGCTCCCAGCCGTTCCTGCGTCGCTTCACGTCCAGCCTCAGTCTTTATTTAACCTTTAATAACTAGCGCTGATAGGGATTTGGATTTATTGTTTGCTTGTTTGTGGCCTTGGGAACTCGTCACTACAGCAAAGATAGACGGGTTCAGTTTTTTTTTTTTTTTTTTTTTATCAATTTACGTGTTTTCCAATATTATATTAGGTGATAGTGAAGGTAATTTTGACATTTCATAGCTATATGGTAACCATATAGTAGTAGTAGTAGTAGTAGTAGTAGTAGTAGTAGTAGTAGCAGTAGTAGTAGCAGTAGTAGTAGTAGTAGCAGTAGTAGAGACAGCAAAGATTAAGCAAACAAACAAATAGATAGACAGTGGGGAAAGAACACACACACACACACACACACACACACACACACACACACACACACACACACCACACACACACACACACACACACACACACACACACACACACACACACACACACACACACACACACACACACACACACACACACACGGCATATAAATTAAATATTTGGATCCACATCAGAACATTAATCAACATTAGGGTGGCTTTCCACTACATGGATAAGGAAATGATGAAAAAAATTCTAACCAGCATGATACGGCTGAGGTTGGAATATGTAGCAGTGGTGTGGTCACCTAATGCGAAACAAGATATAAGGAAATTAGAAAGGGTCCAAAGAGTTACCACAAAAATGGTACCAGAATTAAGGGAGTTAACATAAGACGACAGATTAAAGGAAATGGGGCTGCCAATTCTCGAAGAAGAAAGAGAGGAGATCCAATAACTCCATATAAGATAGTAAATGGCATTGGAAAGCAGGACAACCCGAACCTGGTGATGATGGAGGAAGAAACCAGACAGATGAGCGGACACTCAAGGAAGATAAATAAGAGTCGGTGTTTCAAGGACACAAGAAAGTATAGTTTTCCACACAGAATTGTGGACACCTGGAATGGATTAAAAGAGGCGGTTGTTGCAGCAACCAATATACATAAATACATGGTAGTATTGGATATCTGGAGATATGGAGACAGGACACTACTGTATGGAGACAGGACACTACTGTATGAGCCCCGCTCGAACCCTGTATAATACAACTAGGTATACACACACACACACACACACACCCACACACACACACACACACACACACACACACACACACACACACACACACACACACACACACACACACACACACACACACACACACACACACACACACACACACACACACACACACACACACACACACATGAATATACCCCCAAAAAATCCCTCCAATTTATCCACAAACTTAACTATAATCAATATTGTTTGTTTTTGTACTACTTCCGCTTTCTCTCTTATGACCCGAGTAAGTAAAGTTAGCTGGGATTAAAACTATTACTCCTCTCTCTCTCTCTCTCTCTCTCTCTCTCTCTCTCTCTCTCTCTCTCTGAAAAGCCACTCTAACATGATTTACCGCATTTCAACAGACTCCAACTTTCATGCCACCAAAAGGTAAGCTGTGGTGGAGGAGGTGGTGGTAGTGGTGGTGGTGGTGGAGGTGGTGATTTGGTGTAATATGAGCGACTATTAACTCTTTAATTGGTGTTGTTGCTAATGCTTTAATTTGAATGTTCACTTTTAATAGTAAACCTGCTAACCATCATAGCACGTATTATATTGTATCGGTGGTAGTAGTAGAAGTAGTAGTAGTAGTAGTAGTAGTAGTAGTAGTAGTAGTAGTAGTAGTAGTAGTTGTAGTAGTAGTAGTAGTTGTAGTAGTTTTGTTATTGTGGTCATGGTGGTGGTGGTGGTGGTGCCAATAGCATCATCGTCATCAGCAGTTGTAGTACAAATCTAATCACTCATTTACCACAAAAATTCAAAAGAAAAAGAAAGAAAAAATCATAAAAACCCCACGAACAGGAAACAAAAACAACTACTCTCTTCCTCAACCACAAACAAATAAATAATAAATAAACAAAGCATCCATCAATCCACATCAACACAGAGTGGAAACCCGTTCTCATCTAATCACTATACCAGTGGTTCTCAAACTGGGTGCCGCGGCACCCTAGGGTGCCACGGACAGCGCCTAGGGGTGCAACAAGATTGCTATGAATTTTGTCTTGGCTAGATCGTTTCAAGGTACATTTGTAAAACAGAGTGTAGCAGTCTGCCTATAATTAACTGTTGGTGTAGGAAGTTACTTGCTCTAATATTTTACTAAAATATAGGTAGATATTTCCTTTTCCACATTATTCATTATTCATGTGAGGAGGGGTGATGGTGAAAAGGGGATGCCACAGAAAGGATTATATTAATTCAGGGTGCCATCACTGAAAAAAGATTGAGAACCACTGGGGTAGTGTAGGATGCTTAAAGAGTGCAATATAGTATTCAATAAGACTTCCTCTGTCTTCTCTTACATTACTGTCTTGTAGTTCCTTCATCTTCACTTCACCCTTATCTACTGTAGGTATGGCTTCCTCAACACTTGTACAGTTACCATCTGCCTCCCTTCCTATGGACTCTGCCTCCCCCCAACATTTACTGGGATTCTTATGGCTTCCTCGGTGTTAGGAATTGCATCTAAAGCTTCTTTTCGCTCAAGTGTTCCTTACATAACAACATAAGAGAGTGAAGGAAGCTGCAACACATCGTTAGGCAGGCAGGCAGGGACACAGTTCTCATGTAATTAATGTTGTCAAATTCCTATCAATAACACTAAATTCTTGTCATGTACACGTAGTACACAAACAAACAAACACATACATACACACATACATTCCAAACACCCCAACCATACATACATAAATATATACCTAAAACCACACACACACACACACACACACACACACACACACACACACACACACGCATATAAACACACATCTCTACCTACCAATCAAGTCCTGCATTCCCTCAATATCAACAGCTGTGCCATAGAGAAAGAAGCCCCGATGTATACAGATGGTACTGTATGATGGCAGCCTGGGTGGTGGTGGTGACCCTGTCTTCCGAGTTACAGTATTATATTGTATTGTATGGATGTGAATGAGAGAAACTACAGATAAGTGAATCCCGAGACTGTGTAGAGACGAATGACAAAATGATTGAGTCTGAGTGAAGCTGATCTGAAGGGCTGGGCAAGATCCAAAAATATAAATAAGCGCGGATCGTCTTAATAACACATACGTAAGTGAATAGTAGGTCACTCTCTCTCTCTCTCTCTCTCTCTCTCTCTCTCTCTCTCTCTCTCTCTCTCTCGCTCTCTCTCTCTCTCTCTCTCTCTCTCGCTCTCTCTCGCTCTCTCTCTCTCTCTCTCTCTCTCTCTCTCTCTCTCTCTCTCTCTCTCTATATATATATATATATATATATATATATATATATATATATATATAGATATATATATATATATATATATATATATATATATATATATATATATATATATATATATATATATAATGATACGAAAAGGATTGAAACTGGGAAGAGGGGATAAAAGGAAGAATAGAGAATAATAGGTGGTTATTGGTTTATAACCATACACCGTTGTTTGTCAATTACATTGGTTTCCTCTTTACATTCGTTGTGAGGTTACTGGCAGTTACAAGATCACTGTCATGGATTTTTTCTAAGGGGGGGGGAGAATTGTTGCAATACACATACGTAGATAGTTTTTCTAGCATGTTGAGTAATAGTGGTAGGCATGGTTCAAATCCCATCTTATATACTGGGTCGCCTTCTGTATAGTCCGGCATGTACGGCAATTAAAAATATCTATCACTGTTAAAAGTTTGTAGAGAGAGAGAGAGAGAGAGAGAGAGAGAGAGAGAGAGAGAGAGAGAGAGAGAGAGAGAATTATTTTCATGTTTTTCCAGCGTTAGTTTTATTTCTCCCTAGTTTTCTTCGTTTGTTTACTTGCTTAAGCTTTTTCTTTATTCTTTATTCTTTATTTATCTTATTGGTTTAGTCTCTTAGTTACTATTCTATACTGATTTTGTGGTATTTCTTGATTTTGTGGTTGTTTCGAGTGTCAGGTTAACTTTTTGCCTTGGTTGCCTTGTTCGATTATTCATGTGTTATTTCGTTAATTAGTTTTCCTTTGACGTTTATGGTGTTTTATATTTATTGTTCCATTGTTCATCTGTACTGGATGCACAACCTACTTGATTTCTTATCGCATAATATACTATGTGAATAGCAAATGAGCAAGGTACGACTACTGGTCTTTCCAAGCCCTGAGTGACGTAGGGTGGGAGGGGCGGCAGGGTGTCTGCCACTGCCCGCTGGTCCCTCAGTGACCAGTCAGTGTGTTGTGAGTGAAGGTGTCAGCGGGTTAACACGTCTTATTATCCTATTGAAAAGCCTCTGGTTGAACGGAGACGGGGTTTGAAATGTTTGACCCTTCTAGTGACATATATAATATCAAGACGATTTTTACATTCCAAACTCTCGAGATGAAGACGTGACAAGCGGGATTTCACGAGTATTTGTTAACGATCTAAGGACATAATAATAATAAGGAGACCCTGCTGGTGCAAGATGGAATCACTGAGGCTGCTGGACTACGTTATCAAGGTGACTGTGGCGAGCGCTGTGGCACTATGGCACGGTGTCAGTGTTTATTTAAGGGAGGCACCCCTATATAGGAGGGGAGGGGGGTTAGCCAACAACAAACCCCCCGGCGCTCTTGTTTCATCGGTCATTTTTACACTTATCACTCATTATTATAAGCTCATCTTGCCACAGTATGCAGCCATTGCACTAAGCTTGCATATTAGCCATTCAGACATAGCTTTCGTGGTCAAGTTTAAGTTTAGTGAAGGTTTAAGTGAGATATGAGGAGGGGTTCCGGACCCAAACCGGGCCCCCGCCGCCGCCCGCCGCCGCCCGCTAGCCGCCTCATATATAAGGATATTTTCATTTATGCCTGGACTATTTATTTGGGCTCAACAGTAAAATTTAATGCTTTCTATGAGTACTGTGGGCTGCTTTGAAGGTCTGCCATGCGTGTGGGGGGTGGAGATAGGTGTGGTTGGCGTTATCATGATCGTAAATAAGGGCGGCTTTTGGCGCCAAAATAATTGGAACGCCCAAGACCATTCTTTATTTGAGGAAATATCAAGTTCTTATTAATTGCCAAAGATAGTCCATACTAAACCATGTTTTGTGCGTAAAGCTCAGTGAAATCAGTGGAGGTTAAAAGTGTTTGCTAGCGGTGTTAAAGTTGCATTAATTTATTTATTTATCAGCCTGTAAATGATTTATTTCTGCCTCTAGATCACTCTCAAGTGTTAAGAATAATTAGAAGGAACTACTCAAGTACTTTGAAGTGGTTTTTGGTTTCTTTGAAGGGATAGTGAGCGAGTATTTAATGAGTTTTAAAAAGGGTCATATTTTATAAAATACCTTTTTTCTAGTGGAAATTCTTTACAATTACTGTTGTTTGGAGTTTATTTATGCTTTGGGAATTAGTTAGAGTATTTATCCAACCGGAAAATGTCCAAATTTTGGGTCTGAAAGCGTTTTTTCGAAGGGTCATTTTCAAAATGGTCTCCCCTAAAATACGTACGTAAATATAGACAGTCAACTAGAGCACGGGGCTGGGCTGTGACGTCATCAGCCGTGACGTCACAATGATGGCCGCCTCCTGCTGCCTCCCCTACCTGACCCTTATCTTACTTATATATCATGATTTACTGCATGTTTACCGTGTGTGTGTGTGTGTGTGTGTGTGTGTGTGTGTGTGTGTGTGTGTGTGTGTGCGTGTGTGTGTGTGTGTGTGTGTGTGTATGTGTGTGTGTGATACTATTATACTGTTATATTTGCTCTTGTCATAATATCTAGCATTGTGAAGTGATTTTTTCCAGGTATATTGAGGTATTTTCTGGTATATACGTCATGTGGGTGTGCATGGACTTGCAGGATGTTTACACTTTCCTGTCTTTGCCCCCCACAACATGTGTAGTTGTACTATTTACAGAGGGGTGTCTGTTTTATGCGAGATGATGTGCTCCTCGGGGCACATCATCTCGCATTTAATTAAGTGTTTATGGGGATGTGGTGTTGTGGGTGTTCCACTGTGTGAATGTGTTGTTGTGTGGGGTTACATATATTATACACTTTTTCCATCATTAGACACCACGGTACAAACAGGGAAATGTGCGGTTTAGAGAGAGGGAAGCCAGGGTCCGCGTCTTTCTTAGGGAGGCAGTGACATTGATTAAGCTTTGAAACAAGCCAGTTTATTAATAATGCTGCCTTGGCCATCAGACCAGACGCCATCCGCAGGGTTCTCGCCCTCTGTGTGGTGTGGGTGAGTATGTGAGTGCCTGTCTTTTACTTCCTGCTGGTCAGTGTTGCAGAGAGTATTAGTTGTGTTTTGTGTTTGGGGGTGTTACACTGGGGAGAGAGACCGAGTGTAGGAACCTGATGAGTGAATGGTGAGTAATGTAGAAATGTACATAATATAGGGTGATGACAGGATGTGTATTAACACACTATAGTAGTTTTCATCGGTGGAGAACATTGAGGCGCCGGCTGAGTATGGGATTTTCCCGTGAAGAGCGTGCCATGTGTCCACAGGACCACACGGGTGGAAAGGTCCAGCGGCGGCCGCTCCCATCTCTCTCTCTCTCTCTCTCTCTCTCTCTCTCTCTCTCTCTCTCTCTCTCTCTCTCTCTCTCTCTCTCACACACACACACACACACACACACAAACATTTTGAATACATACATACCTGTCACATATGCTTCTGAAGGCCCCACCACTGTTCCCTGCAGCTTTCCAGCCTCTATCTCACTCCAGGTAGTAGCCATGGTGAAGATAAAGTAAGTTTACTTCCTCTCACCTCGGTGGACGAAAGTTGAATGGACAAAATGGAACGAGAAGCGAAGCATGGAATGAAACAGAGATGGAGAGAGAATCCGCTTGTTTTCAAAGGCCACACAGATCAATACATGCGTTCCCAAGAGTGTTTTTCGTGGTGTTGGGGTAGAAACGGTGTTAATCTGTCACTAGAAGCATAATGGAAAGGTAAAATGGCTATGCTATATTGACTTGTAAGAGCCTTTGCAATGTAGTAGTGAAGGTTCGGACTGAAGGTGTTTGATTCGGTGCAGGGTTGCCAGATAAGCTATAATAGTATTGAAAAGTAAGGTAAATAAAATATTAAGTAGAATAAATAAGTATAGCGGTGAATAGTGTTGATAGATGTGTACATAGGTAACGAAGGAATCGTTGACCAATCTGAGATATGTCCTTTAAAATATATTTTCTTTGATGCCACAACATCTTGTCAATGGTAATGAAATGTATGTCGCAGTTTTGAAAGGAGGGAACGCATTATACTGTCCCTTCTGACCTTATTAAGTAACGTGTGCATCAAATAGTTGTGGGGTTCCATCTGACTTTGGTATGCGCCATAATGAGACAGACAGTTGACCGTCTTACCAATGCTGCTTCTGTCTGCCTGTACGTGGTGACGAGATTAGCCGTCTCTCTCCCTGCCATGTGTGTGTGTGTGTGTGTGTGTGTGTGTGTTCATTCCCGCTAAAATATGAGAAAAAAATAGATAGATAGATACGGTAACCAGACAGATGCATGGGTAGTACATTATCATTAAATTCTTTCTCCCCCTCATCTCCTCCTCTTCATAGAAAAGAAAGAAGATAACTTTCACAGGACCATCGAACAAAACAAACACTGAATTCCAAGAAGATTCCAGGCACATTCCAGGAGGAGAGATGAGTAAGGTCAAAATAATGTAGAATAAAGGCAAAAAGGTGAAAATACCTTAAGCCACGCCTACTGTAAACCGAACCCCGTTAGCTGATTGGCCGGAACGCAGAGAGAGGAAGAAGGTGATTGGCTAGTGAGCGTGAGAGAGAGAGGGAGAGTGCGAGAGAGAGGAAATAGTATCATAAGGTGTTGGAGTGCATATCCATTGACACACGCGCCCCACACATCCATTAAGTGTGACTCTTGTTTCAGGAAAGGAACCATCGGCTTAGTGAATTTTCATCATGGTTAGCGGAGGGGTAAGTAGCATTATTCTTCTCCCGTTTTTTTCCTTTTCTCCTGTTTTTTCCTTAACTTTTTTCGTCATGTATTTTCTTCTCTCATATTTTCTTCTTTGTTTTCCCCCTCTCTCTCTCTCTCTCGTTTTTATTCGCATCCATGTTTTCATTTTCTTCTTTTACTTTCCTTTTCTTATTTCTTTCCACTTTCATACGTTTTCTCCTCCTCCTCCTCCTCTCTCTTCTATAGTTTCTTATACTTATTTTCTACCCTTTTCTGCTCTATTTCCAGTTTATTATTATTAGCATTTTTCTCCATCTTTTTTTCTTCTTCCTCCTCCTCCCTCTTCTAATGTGTCTCATCTTCAATAATCACATCCTATAAATTACACTGTATAACGTTAAATCATCGCTATAATCACAAAATAACACCCTTAAAATCCCAATAACTTCACCAGAAAATTAGAATTTCATTAGAACCCCATTTTTTTCACATGAACCCTTAAAAACCCTAACAACATCCACGAGAACCCTTAAAAACCCCTTAGAATGTTTCGTATCTCAGTTTCAAGTCTCTACACACCTAAAGAAACTGGCAATAGAACCTTAACAAAATTTCCTATAACTTTCCCCCGTGGTTAGTGAGCGAGGCATTAAAAACCCTCCCTTTATTCTCCCCCCTGTATTATCTCCCCAGCGTGAGTGCATTAGTATCCACGTGGGGCAGGCTGGGGTGCAGATGGGCAATGCTTGTTGGGAGCTGTATTGCCTCGAGCACGGTGTTCAGCCTGACGGAATGATGGTGATGGATGAGGCGGGGGAGTACACAGCAGATGACTCCTTCAGGACCTTCTTCAGTGAGACGTCTAATGGAAAGCATGTCCCTCGAGCCGTGTTTGTTGACCTTGAGCCGACTGTGGTGGGTGAGTGTTTGACCTAATTTGACATGTCTTGACCTGTGTTGTGTTGAGTGTTTGACCTAATTTGACATGTCTTGACCTGTGTTGTGTAGTGTGGTGGGTGAGTGTCTTATCTGATTTGACCTGAGTTGAGTTGAGTGTGGTGGGTGAGTGTTTGACCTGTCTTGACCTGAGTTGACTGTGGTGAGTGAATGAGTTGACATGAGTTTTTTTTCTCTCTTTTTTCCCCTTTGTAATTTTCTTTATACTTAAAAAAGACAATATATCTTAAACACTAAAAAATATATATATATTCCTGCATTTCAACAACAAAAAAATAACCACACGAAATTAAAAAAGCGAAGTAACATTGCAACAAAACATACGATAACATGACACCTTAAAAAAAGAGAAAAACAATAACAAATCTTTTCAAACAAAAAAAAAAACGATACACTTTTTACAAACAAACAAAAGTAATACACCTTTACAAACACCCAACATTCCTCTACCTTCGTCCCTGGTGTAGAAGGAAGAAGTAGAAATCACCTGACATTTCCCATCATTATTTAACCATTACTAAATCCCATAACACCTAAATAAAGTCAAATATATAGATAGAAACAAAAACAATACACCTTTACAAACTTACAACATTCCTCTACCTTCGTCCCTGGTGTAGAAGGAAGAAGTAGTAGAAAGCACCTGACATTCCCCATCATTATTTAATCCTCCCCTTCTGCAGGAATTATCATTTATTCACGTGGTATGCGGTGATGCTCAGTGGTTCGGGAGTTAAGAAATGTCGTTACCATGACAACCCAGAGATGCTAGGCCACCGGTGACGTCATAGAGAAAATTGTGACGTCATTAGTGTTACAGAGAGAGAGAGAGAGAGAGAGAGAGAGAGAGAGAGAGAGAGAGAGAGAGAGAGAGTGTGTGTGTGTATGTGTGTGTGCGTGTGCGTGTACAACTACGTTTATATGCTAATTGATTTGTATGTGTGAGCGTGTATACCTCTGTGTGTGTGTATGTGTGTGTGTGGGTACTCATGACAACGTGTGTGTGTGTGTGTGTGTGTGTGTGTGTGTGTGTGTGTGTGTG
>JAHFWG010000291.1:61707-109190 GCA_020233015.1 Callinectes sapidus | reverse complement strand
AGAGAGAGAATTACATACCACCACCACCACCACCAGTAATTGAGTCTAATGTAACTTAACCTCCCATAATTCAATATTGCAATTACCTTTAATGAAAACCCGTAACAACAACAAAAACAATAACAATACACCTGATCTAATTCTTTTTCTTTTCTTTTTTTTTGTACCTTCTCTCTGCCTGCGGTGTTGTGGCTAATTAAAAGTCTAAAGTATTAATGTCAAGTTTATTCAATGACCAATAAAAGGCACATTAAGAAATAACAGCAAATTGTTTCACTTCTATTAATTAAGCATTATTACTCGGCAAATCAAGAAATGTAAAAATCTCACATTTCTTGACATTTCTTGACAGTTTTGACTTGACATCACCTCACCAGAATATTTGCTTTACATTTCACTTTCTTTCATTAATTTCTATGACAAGATTAATAAGTCAGTCTTACATATATAACCTTTACAACATTAATTATACACTTCATCTTCTCATAATTAACTGGAACAATCAATCTTTGTGTTTTCTCTTCAGTGATCTTTTCTTCTTGAGTGGTAAAGCAAAGAAACATTCTTTATATAATTCATGTCATATAACCTTTTCATAAATTTGTGTGTGTGTGTGTGTGTGTGAGCAGGATTTTAGTGAAGCTCATCTTTCAATCTCCAGTTTTTCCTTCAGTGAGTGAGTGTGTGTGTGTGTGCAATGACATAACAATCATCATCAGTAAACAAACACAAATTTCAGAGATTATGCATGTGTATGTAAAGAAACATGTGACTGTGATGACAGCAGACCACCACCACACACACACACACAATTTCTAGACCTAACAATACACACACACACACACACACACTTACACCCACACAGATGTCACACCCAACATCTTAACCAGGAGGCCACTGCATCTGTCGGCCACCAAGGACATGCAGGTGAAGGTGATAGACACTCTGGGCTCCTTCCTGCCCATTATTCACCACCAGCCTGAATCCTTTGTCCAGCCCCTGTTCTTTGGCCACCTTGCGTGCCACCAGCATTAGGTGACCCAGCAGCTGTAAAAAAAAGATGAACTGATAAATAAATAAATGGTGCACTATTGTTTTAAATGGCATAGTGTTCTTTTAACCCCTTCAATACTGGGACACATTTTTACTAAGAGTTTTGGGTGTTATTAGATTTTATGGACATTAGGAAGGGTATGTGGAGGTAACAAGATTAATGGCTTGAGTCTATAAATATGAAAATGCATGCCAGTACTGAAGGGATCTTTCTGTGTTATGTTGAATGGAAAAAGAGAACACACACATATACTCTCTCTCTCTCACCTGCTCATCCTCATCCCCAGCATCAGAAAGAGTGGGCAGTGGCTTGCGGGGGATCACCAGGAAGTGTGTGGGTGCCTGCGGAGACACATCATGGAAGGCCACACACTGAAACAAGAATAAGAATAATGATAGTAGTGGTGAAGGTGGTGGTGGTGGTAGTTTGTCTCATCTGGTATGAAAAGGAAATAAATTTGCATAATTACTAAGCCAAGTCACCTTTGCTATTGTCCATCTCATATTTAATCCCTTCAGTATTGGGATGAATTTGTTAAGTCTTATTTCAAAGCCACAAAATCAATAAAATTCAATGAAATGACCTAACCTAATATAATCTTGAGAACTAACCTGACATTACCTGACCATTGATTAATATACCCTTGAATATGAGACAAGTACACAAACACAACCCCTAAAATCTTTCCAACCCAACTCTCATGACTAAAAATTATGCTGGACTTTCTTGATTCAAAACACCACCAAATAAATACAAGAGAAAATCAACCTTAATACCAACTCATCGAAAAGAAAAATGAAATAAAATAAATAAATAAATGAAAATAATTGATCAGAATGGACTACTTCACATTGCATTAACTGACAGCAATATTCACCCCCCCCCCTCCCCCCGCCGCCCCCTCCCTTATTGATCCACGCCCCCCCACACTCCCTGCAGGCTGGTGGGGGACAGGGGGGGGGGCTGAGGGAATAATGCAGATATCTTTCACTCTGCTATAATGTAGAACCCTAAAAATACCTTAAAAACTCGTGTCAGTTTAAATAAAGCCTTTAGAAACAGTGGCGAGGACGCAGGGAAATGTCTGGGAATATGAGCCTTAGTATTTATTCATTAGTTGCCTTATTAACTACACACACACACACACCAGGCATATTTCACCCTCCCTTACTCATCAGTGCTCATTACTCACTACCACGGTTCCTGCAGCGTGTGGGGCAGCAGGGAGAGGACCACTAATTATAGGCATGAATTCCGTGCATTTCAGTGAGACAATATTAGGGTGGGTGTCACTGCTTGGCCACATACACACACACACACACACACAGCCGGTATATTCCCCACCACTTATTAGACTCACTCACTCACTCACTCACCTGGTCGTCCTCGTAGATGAACTTGGCAGGTATTTCCTTCCTCAAGATCTTGCCAAAAATAGTGTCACCGCCAGGCGAGGCAGCGGCAGCCTTCTCCACCTCAGACATGCCTGTGCCTCCTGTGACAGTGTGACAACGCCGCAGTGGCTGGTCGGCAGCAACAGTAGTGAGGCTGCTGCTGCTGCTAAGGCAAGAAGAGAGGCGGGGGAGGTGGTGGGGTGGGGAGGTTACCCGGGGAGGCAGCAGCAGACCTGCCAGACGCGCCACCACCCCTGGCTTGTACCTCACTAATATCCCCGTCATTGACAGTATTGCTGCTGCTGCCGCTATGTCTTCCTTCACGACGTCTCTTGTTGAGGTTGTGAAGTCTCGATATTGTCAGCTTCCTCTTGTAAGTGAAGGTGTATCAGGGAATGCAAGCAAAGCACAGCACGCCACTGTACTGTACCTCCTCCCGTGAGATGGAAGGCTACACCACCACCACCACCACCACACTCCACCATGCCACGGTGACGCCACACTGTCCACATAATACATTATCTCACTATCAGCAGGTTGTCATGAGTCGCCACCGCCGTGTATATAAATATATCATAACGAATGACAATATACCTACACCTTATAACGAAACAAGCAGTGCTATTTAACAAAGATAAGGAAATACGCTGGCACAGTAACATTTCTATCCAGCTTTTTATGAACCGGCATTGTGTGGACTTTTTTTGTGCCATATTTCATTCTGCTTTGGCTGGACTAGTTCCCTTACGTGAAAGAAGGAATCAGGAAATGAAACAGTTGGGTAAAAATACACCTTTGCTGTATTTGAGAAGCAGTCAGAGAGGTGTCGGAGTTTACAGTGGCAATAAGAAGCCGAGTATGCATACAGTACGTACACTGTGTCTATGAAACAACACTGTACGTATTGTCAATTGTCATGGCTTACACACGACACAGGCCCTGCTTGTCTCACTTCACCTTAACACCTTCACTACTGTCAAGCATTTCTATATTTATTCAGTTTAGTATCTGGCAATTTCAAACAGCTTTAGACACTTAGACAGGGATTAGATTAGTGAACACTCGGGCCACTAACCCTCTGACCTTCATAAACCCTTCCTAATTTTTTAAAAAGTTGTCAATTTTAGCCAGAATTCATGGAGAAAATGCCTTCCAGTAGTGAATGGGTTACCAGTCTAATGGTTATCTGAATACATGCACAAATAAACTGTAGTAATAATGATGGCAGTAACTATTGTTGATATTATGAAAAGTTTTGTTTATATGTATCACTAACACCACCAATAAGTGATAGCAATACAAACTAATAATAATAATGATGATGATGATATGTAACAACACATGAATGATAACAATAATAATGATGACAAATGACAAGTAATGATATGATAATTAAGACACTGAAGGAGTTACAACTAACTCAATCTTTAGAACACAATCAAGAAAAGAGTAAAAGAAAACCTGACAATACTTAATACAAAATCATAAACAGAGATTCAAATGACAACAAACATAATTCAAAACAAAAAAAATACATAAAAAATCTGATCACTTTATACAATAAGGCAAACTATTCCTCTTTCACCACCAACACATAGGTGATATGCTACATTTTCTAAAACACACACACACACACACACACACACACACACACACACACACACATACACACACACCACACACACACACACACATTCTATACAATGACTTTGTGTACTTAAAAATAAAGTATTTTTGTATCTAAAACTAAATATGCCATGCTTAACATCCCCTTAATTTCTCTGAAGCCTTAGAACTAATCCTAAAACCAATACTACCTTATATCTTTGTGCCAGAATAATTTGTATGGCTGATAAGTAACTCAAAATAAACAAGAAAATAAAGCATCTATTTCCTATAAGGCTGCCTCCCTTAAAACGTCAAAAAAAGAAAGAACATACTAAAATAAACAAGTGCCTAGCCTTCCTAAACTAAAAAAATGAATAAGCTTTAAAAATATCATTAGTTTCCTACATTTAGTCCTTAAGTAGTAGAGTATGAGAGAGGGTGTAGTAGTTTTTGAGAGGGTGTGGTAGTGTTGGGAAGGAACAATAACATTTCTATAATCTGAGAAGTAAAAAAAAGACACAAAAATAAAATATAAAAAAACATTAAAAATTTTCAATCTTGACCTAAAACCTAGAGTGTAGCAGTATATGAGAGGATGTAGTTGTACTTGGGGAAAAAACAACAGAGTTTCTATAACCTTAAAAGAAAAAAAAAAAAGATACAAAAACAATCTTTAAAATAAACACATTAAAATGTCAATTCTTGATCTAAAACCAAGCCTGGCACCCTTGATAAGCCACCCCTGGCACTCCCTTCAGGCACTTGACTCCCACCACTAGTCTGGCACCTCAAGACTCAGCGCTGGCACCACCACTCTATGTTCCAGACGTCTTGAGGATGCCACCACATCCCTCTTCTCACTGGTCACCACGCCAGGGTCTGAGGGGGTCTGGGGGTGTCCTGTGCGGGATTCCTCAAGGTGTGGGATGCTGTAGGATATGTTGGCGTACTCCTGCAGCAGAGGACACACCCCCAGGAGAAACTGGCACAGGTCCTTTCGTAGACCAAACCACCCTGTAGAAAAGTGAGATGTGGAAGTAAGTGGTGGTGGTGGTGGTGGTGGTGTGAAGTATTTAGAGGGGTGGGGTGTAGCACTGTTTGGGTGAACCTGTACAAAATGGATGAATAAGCAGAATAAATATAAAAATGCACCCTAGTACTGAAGGAATTGATTAACTGATCAGACCAACAAACACATTAACAAGTCTTACACTGATTAGCTCTCTTGGTGGTGAAGGACATGAGGAGCAAAGTGGCATAGGAGATATACAGCGGCGACACCACAGAGGTGTACGTCGCTGAGGTGTTGCCGTTCAATTTACTCGCCACAGTGATCAGAAAAATCAACAGTGGCGCGACAAGACAAGTGTATCCTATGGCAGAGTTCATGGAGGTGCGGCGGCGGTCAGGATTAACGTCGGGCATCCTTAAGAGGAGTCCTGCAAAGATGATGGAGTAGAGGACCGCCACCACAGACACGCACAGCAAGATCCAGGCCGGCACAAACACTATCTCCCACGGCCAGTGTAGGTACTCATCCAGACGTAACGCGATGAAGATGAACTGTAGAAGGTTCACCGAGCAGAACAGTTCAAGCTGGAAGAATGGAGGGGGATGTTAGTGGTGGTGGCAGTGGTGGTGTGTTTTGAGTGGAGTTAATGATGTTGTTGTAGTTGGTGGTGTGTGTGTGTGTAAAGGTATTGTGTTGGTGGTGAGATTTGAGTGGTGTTTGTAGTGGTGGTGGGAATCTTTCTTTCTGTCACCCACACACACACACACACACACACACACACACACACACACACACACACACACACACACACACACACACACACACACACAAACACACACAGTAACGCACCTCAAAGGACCTATCATGTTTGACGGCCCAGATGCAAGCAGCAATGGAGACGATGGAGATGAGGACAAGAGGTGCAAACACAGACACCCAGGCATGACGGCGATTCTCAAGCTTGTCGGCCACCAGAACCTCAAACATCAGCAGGAACAGGTGCAGGCCGAGGGAGATGAGGAGGGCACGGTACTGGATGTAAGACTGCCCCTCCAGTCTGTCAGATATAAAGATGTTGTGTTGTATTAAGTGAATCGATAAACGTTCTGGTAAAAAGTTGTGAATATCTAGTCTGTAATTTTGCCAGTTTCCCTGACATAAAAAAGAGTACTATATAAACAGTAGAAAACAAAAACACAACAGCAAATACACACACTGACTTTTGGCTAATTCTTTGTACCTTTATGAGCAAATTACTGATCTTTTTACTTTCATTGTGTTTGTTACCCTTGTCCAGCTGCCCCCTCTTACACTAAAACACACACACACACACACCATTACCTATAGTGTGGGTTCCTCCACCACACAATGTTGCCAACTAAGGCGCCGAGAACCACCAGTCCCTTCCACAGCCAGATGGGGGAGAACACCACCCAGTAACTCCAGTCCAGCTCTCCGTCCAGCCGCAGGGAGAGCAGAGCCGTGAAGGTCGCCACACACACCCACACGATGAACTTACTGGGGACAAAGGTCAAAGAGAAGTAGATGAAAGGTAGATAGAGGTCACACACACACATACGATGGTCATTCATAGTCATAGCTTTGTCAATTTGAGGCTAATACAAGTCATTTATTGATTGAAATTTTAACTTTAATCCTTTCACTGTTGTTTACACTGCTTTACCTTATTAAATTGTTACCCTAACACATCTTTACTTGTTTCATAGTTAACTCAAATCTTTACACAGGGTACAAATTGTAAAATATACTTTTTTCTTAACATCAACAACAACAATAACAATAACAACAACACACATTTCTCTCACCCAGGATTAAAGTCTCGAAACATTGATTGCAGATTCATGTCTCAGTCAAACCTCATAGTACACCACCACCGCCGCCACCACCGTCGCTGCTGCTGCTGCTGCTGCTGCTACACCTCCATTCCTGGCCTCAGCTGTGACACCCCGGCCATCAACACATCCTGGGGGGAGCGGGGGGGGGGATCAGATTAGAAGCTGGATTGATTATTATTTTATTGGTGTATCTTTTTTTAACGTAAGAGGGAGGTTAGTCTGTGTAAGGAAAGCAAATATATCACTTGTAAGGAACATGAAGGAAAAAAAAGCATGTCTTACTTCATATTTAAACCATTTCCTGAAGCAATGGGCATCTCCTTTAATTGTAGACACCAAAACTTTACTATTACACGTACAATATTAGTTTAAAGGTGTCTGTGTAAGGAAAGCAAATATATCACTTGTAAGGAACACGAAGGAAAAAAAAGGCATATCTCCCTTCACATTTAAACCATCTCCCTTAATTGTGGACACCAAAACATCACGACAGGGCATAAATACGTCCTAGAAACGCATTACCATAGAGCCAACCCTTCCTATCCTGTGGTAAGGCCGGCCACTTATTAATATTTACCTGTACTGAACCTTTCCCTCTTCACCTGTACTCTTCACTAATACTTTTCACCTTATTTCCTCTTATAATAGTGTTTCCTGACCTCCTCATTAGCCTCACATCCTGTCCAACACTGAGACACACGCACGCACACACGCACTCACTCACTCACTCCAAACAGCTGATCCATGTAAACAATGAGGATTAAAATGAGTGTCTATGTTTCTTCTTTCTATTTTTGAGAATTATTGTGGTTTATTTAGGTTTTATTTGTTTTTTTGTTCGGATTTTGGTTATTATTGTTGTTTATTTTTGGATTTTTTGTTTGTTTGTTTTCTTGTTTGAATGAAATGGTGAAGTTTTTGTTTGTTTGTTTCTTTGTCACGAATGAAAAAAATGAAAATCGCCTCAACTATGATCTTTTTATCACTAATAATAATAATAATGCATTTCCTCTTCTCTCTCTCTCTCTCTCTCTCTCTCTCTCTCGTAGTAGTAGTAGTAGTAGTTGTTATTGTAGTGGTGGTGGTAGTAGTAGTAGTAGTAGTAGTAGTAGTATTGCTAATGTTCAAGGTGGTTATGTGTAGAAATCTTGTACTGACAACCTATAACTCATGTATCACTTCACTCACATCCTTCTGACAGTAGAAATATACTTATCATGTCACTAGAATGGTAAAACACACATTTAAAAGCCAGTGTTCAGACATGAGACATTTCACTCACATATTAATAGCTACACATGTCTAATTGGAGTGTGTAATAGGGAAATTGAAGAAAAAGATGCCTTAAATAAATACTTTCCTTTCTTTATTAATGACGGAGTTGGAATAGTAGGAGGAGGAAGAGGATGAGGAGGAGAGTAATATTAATACATGTCATAACATTAATTGTATTACTTGACTAGAATACATACACGGGCGGAGTATTAATGTGTGTGTGTGTGTGTGTGTGTGTGTGTGTGTGTGTGTGTGTGTTACTGATGATGATAATGATGATGATGCAATACTGTGGGAATCTCTCTCTCTCTCTCTCTCTCTGGAGGAAGGACATAAGAGAGAGAGAGAGAGAGAGAGAGAGAGAGAGAGAGAGAGAGAGAGAGAGAGAGAGAGAGAGAGAGAGAGACAGAGAGAGAAGTAGACAACCCCTCTCTCTCTCTTTCTCAGTCAGTAAGCTAACACATAACAGCAGCAGCATTATTCAGCAGCATATAGCATTAGGGGCAATACAGCATCGTATATGATAAAAAAATATATATGTTTACCTAAACCTATGCTGTAAGTAAATGCGATACAATAAAATGCTTCCTGTAATAAATTAGCAATGATATGATGGTGGTGGTGGTGGTGGTGGTGATGATGTTAATTTGCAATCTTTACTAAAACAGTGTATTCATAATTTCCTCTGAGAGTGACACACTTTACTTGGCCACACTACAGCTGGTCACACACACACCCACAGCCACACACAGCAAGGTCTCCACACCCCTCACCCCTCACCCCACCACCCCCCCACCCCTTCACAGTGCATCTCCTCCAATCCTGACACCACACAACAATTTAGCTACATCAATCAACCCAATAGAAACACAGTTATAGTAAAGATTGCAGGTTTTCTTCTTCTTTTTCTTACATCAAGTTGGTAGTATAACATGCTTCTCTGTACTATGAATGCTGTAATGCAATGGTTATTCACTGTAATTTGATGCATAGTACAAAATAAATAGGGTTTTTTTGGGGGGTAAAGGGAAATTGATGCATATATTCACTCTCACTCTCTCTCTCTCTCTCTGACACAAGATACAAAAGTTGTCATGGGTTATGCAATGTTACAACACTGTATTCTATGTCACAACTCAATGTTTTGTTATTAAGGTGAAAACCATCCAACACTTTTTCCCTGCAACACAAAATATACAAAGGCCTTTAGTTTATGCAATATTACAGCTGAACTTGTCTTCCTGCAACACTGTATTCTATCACTCAATGAAATGGTTCTTTTGCCGAGATGAAAGTTGTGCAACATTTCCTCCCAGCAACACAAAACATACAAATGCTACTTGTCAATGCAATATTACAGCTTATCTAGTATTTCTGCAACACTGTATTGCATGATAGAAAAAACTAACCTATCTAGTAATTTGATATTCTTTCCTGACTTTAAAAACGGCCAACACTTCTGCCCCGCAACACAAAATACAAAAAAGGCCTTGATTTTATGCAATATTACGTCTTCATCTAGTCATTCTACAACACTGCCGTCTATGTCACAACTCAATGATTCTCTGAGGTTACAACTTTACAACACTTCCCTTCCACAACACAACAAATGCCCACAAAAGCTGCTCTCTGCAATAGGGCGGCTTATCTGCTCTTCCTCCAACACTTCCCTTTCTTTCAGTGTCTCTCCTATCAACACAAATACACAAACACTTCTCTCTGTCTCTCTTAGCAACACAAACTTACAACACCAACAGTTCTCCCTCTATCTCTCATCAACACAAACTTTAATACACCAACTCCTCCTTTTCTGTCTCTCTTTTAGCAACACAAACCACAGAATACCTCTCAAACTCTCCTCATCTTTCTCATTCTCTCTCCCTGTCTTGTCTCTCTCTCCCCTCTATCTTGCTCTCATAAACACTCATCACCCTCACCCTCAGTCACTCTCATCATTGTCATTCGAACGCTGGTTGAGTGGTCGTCTGGTGTCCTCATCCGAGCCGTATATGACATCTTCGTCTGAATCATTGACCATACTGAAGGCTGGGTTGTCCTTAAGAATGTGGGTCTCTGCAAGGAGGGAAATGTCAAATCAAGTCCTTTCATTTCACACAGAGAGAGAGAGAGAGAGAGAGAGAAACAAGAAACATAGAAACACACACAAGAGAAAGAGAGACAGAGAAACAGGAAGTGAAAAAGGGAGAAAGAAAAAACAGAATGGCCGAGAAACAGAGAAATACAAATGAGAGAAAGAGAAAAAACAGAAACAGAGAAAAAAGAAATAACTTACACACACACAAACACACACACACAGACACAGAATACCCACCCATCAATGCCCGTTCTGAGGGAGAGTAGACATAGGCCATAGTGAATATATAGAGATTCAGCAGGCCATAGAACGCCATGAACTGAGCAGACGACTCGTAATGCGTTGACAGCTGCGCCACAAAGTTATCCTCCAAGACGCCAACACCAAAACGCAGCACGGTGATGGTGACGCCCACAAACACCACCACCACCATCAGGAGCGTCACAAATTTGAGCCGCATGTCTGAAGAACCATCGGAGTTTGTTAGTGTTGGAAGTTATGCAGGTTTTCACATATTTACCTTGATTTTTGGGTGTGATTAGATGATTTTATTGACTTTAGCAAGGGTCTATGGGGGTCACAAGATTGATGGCCAGAGTCTGTACTATTTCAATCCCCACATGAGTTACTGAAGCTCAAAAATCAATAAATAATAAGCAGAATAAGTGTAAAAATGCGTCCCAGTACTGAAGGGGTCAAATAATAATACAAAATCAGAAGGCACAGCCCCACTCACCAAAGTAAGGCATGGATCTGAGCTCGCTGTACGCTGTGACGATAAGGTACAACAGATACAGCAAGTAACACGTCCCCGTCACAAAGAAGAACACTTTAAATTTCTGCAACGATCAACACACACACTTAGGAAACACTCAGACTGTTGTGTTGCCTGACGTGAAAACAACCAAAGTCAATTATAATTTTCAACATTATTCTCTTTTCTTACTTATTTATTTTTTTCATGTAAAAGGGGAAATTTGCCAAGGATTGAACAAAAAAGACTTAACATTGAACAAAAAGACTCAGTGTGTGTCATTGTTAGCTATGCAACACACACATTTATGAAACACTTGTTATCTTTCACAAAATTAACTAGAGTGTTGAAAAAATGACCATATTCAGTTATTTTAGTACATTAGAGGTCACTGTCTGTCTGTCTGTCTGTCTGTCTCTGTGTCTCTCACCTGGAAGTGGTTAGTCTCCAGTGTGGCAGAGTACAAAGGGTCGTGAATCTCATTGCACTTCTGTATCGCTGCCGTCACCACCACCGCCACCCACAGCAGCCCAACGATGGCCAGCTTAGGCAAGTAGAAGGCCGAGAAGCTGCGTTCATTCTGTGGGGTGAAGGTTTGAGGGTGAGGGAAGAACGAAACCTAAAATAATGATACGCAGAATTCATATCAAAATGCATCACATCACTATTACATTTCTTAAACTTCACTACCTACACTAGACCCCTTCCTACAACTACTACTACTACTACTATTACTATTACTAGGCCCACCTGTCTTAGTCCATGGTAGATACACAGCCAGAACAACAGCAGGGAACACAGAAAAGTAGCCTGGAACACTGTGTCAACCAGCGCTGGGATCCATGACTCCACCAGGAAGGTCATGGGAAACACAGGGTCTGCAAAGTGATAGGAATGAGTCTAACATGTGACAAGGGGAAGGAAAACTGATGGGTGGAGGTTAGTCAAAGGAAGGTAAATGAGGTGGAGTGACTTGAGGGGGGGAATAAATCAGGTTGTGTGACTTGAGAGAAAGAAAAAGTGATGTGTGAGATTAGTATAGGGAAGTCAGGTTAGGTTGGAAGGTAATTAGGTCTGGGAACAGGTAAGGTGTTGAAAGCAGAAAATAAAGGGACAACACCTCCAGCTGACAGTGTTTAGTTAGGGGTAGTTACCATTGTAGAGCAGCAGGAGAGGCAGTAGTATAGACATCCACTTCTGCTCAATGGACCAGTCGTACAGCGCATACTTCCTTAGACTGTGAGCGAGCCAGCACTGAAACGCAACAGTAAAGGTGACATAGTTAAGGTTTGGTTACTTAAACACCTGGATAAAACATACAATTTATATTCTCTCTCTTTCTCTCTCTTAGATAAAACAAACAACTTATATTCTCTCTCTTTCCCTCTCTCTGAAGAAATACATAAGAACAATGAGGCACACACACACACACACACACACACACACACACACACACACACACACACTTACCGCCACAATGAAGGCAAGAAGGAGAAAGATAAACCTCAACCAGATCTCCAGTTTAGTGAAGTTTGGGTTGTACGTCTTAAACTGTCAAAGGAAAACATTTATCATTAGTTCACCACCACCATCACTCCACTCTGACTCTGCACAGCATTTCTAACTGCCGACCTCAATGCAACACAAATACAGCCCCAACACTCACATAGAAGACAACATCCCTGACGGCGCACCACTGTTGTATCTCCGCCAGGCCGTAGAAGTTGACAGTGATGATGTAGTGAGTGTAGCGGAGGTAACTCAGATGCATCACTGTCACCTCACCACACCCTCTCTGGTCACATTCTAATTTACGGCTCCTGGAGAGAGAGAGAGAGAGAGATTTTAACACTGAGGTTTTCAAAGGTTATGATAGTGGCTTGGTAAGAATGATGGTGAAATTAAGACACGTTTTTAAGGGTAATGGTAGTGACACAAAAATGATAATGAAATGAACAGGTACTTTTAAGAAGGTAATGATGGTGAAACTAACGAGGAGATTTGGAAATGAGGGCAGAACAGTGAGACCAAACTAACTTATTGTGTGGCTGGTCAGCGTGCAGGAGTGTCTCTTGCTCTCTGTTCCTGGTCAGCCCCTCCACAGACACACTCAGATGGAACTCCTTGCTGAACGACTGCTCTGAAATGCCACACGTCAGGTTAAGTTACATTAGGTTACGTCAGGGTTGTTTATCTCCATTTTAAGTGACACAGCCTTCAAATATAAAGGATCAAAGTCTCTCTCTCTCTCTCCTTACCCTCCTTGATATCCACCAGCACCCTAGCAATGAGCCACAGCTGCTGGGCGTAAGTGGACAGCAGAGGGCACTTCATCTGAAAGGGCCCCGTGAGAAGCTGGGACTGGTTCAGGGGGCGGCTGAGCTGTGAGGCCGACTGCTGCTCTGTTACTGTTATCGGTGGACCTGTCGGGGTAGAAGTAGTTGTTGTAGTAGTAGTAGTAGTAGTAGTAGTAGTAGTTGTAGTAGTAGAGAGGAAAACAAGAAGAAAATGGAGAGAAATTAGAAAGCGAGAAAAAAGGAAAGGAAAATGTAAAGGAAAAAGGAAAAGTAGTAGTAGTAATAGTGTTTTTTAAAGTAATGTGATAGGAAATGAATGAAGGGATGTGTAAGAGAGAGAGAGAGCAAAAAAAATTACAACACAAAGAAAGAAAAATAAGGAAAATAAGGAAAAGAAATAAAGAAAGAAAAGAAGAAAAAGAAGGAAAAAAGAAATAAAAGAGAAAAAAAGGAAAAGAAAAGAAAGAAAATAAAGAAACAGGAGTAACACACAAAAAAGTATAACGCGTCACTAACCAGCCAGGCCGATGAACAGAGCCAGCCCCAGCGTGACGAAGAACACGATGAACACCATAACAAACTCCCTCTTGTGCATTGTGTACAGCCGCATCTGAACTGACCTGTGGAGAGAGAGAGAGAGAGAGAGAGAGAGAGAGAGAGAGAGAGAGAGAGAGAGAGAGAGAGAGAGAGAGGGGGGGGATGGTTAGTAAAGGTGGTGGTCAAACAGTTCTATGATTTTTTTCTTCTTTAAGATATTACAACCTAACCTAAACTAACTTAACTACTACTACTACTACTACTACTACTACTACTAATAATAATAATAATAATAAAAATAATACACACATATACATACAGGCCAAACTCTCGTAGGAATCCATTGATATAACTTCTGTCTTCCTTTCGACAAACTCTTGGTCTCATCTTGAATAAAATAATCACTTGCAAACACCAATATTTTTTTTTACCTCCCCCTCCTCACACTCTCTCTCTCCTCCTCCTCTTCCTCTCCTTTTCTCACTCTTAACCACCACACCAGATTGTTTACACGTCCTTATCTTCCTCCTGTTTCCTCTTTTCCTTGTTTCCATCCAGTAATTTCCACGTATTCTTCCATTTATTCACGTGTAGCAGTATTTCCTTCCAACTAATGATTTACGTTCCCTCTTTCTCTCGCCTCCTCCTCCTCTCCTTCATTTCTCACGGTTAACCACTTCACCAGTTATCCTACGCATCTTTATCTTCCTCTGGCGCCCTTTTTTCCCTGTTTCCACCCAGTAATTTCCACGTATTTGTCATTTATTAGCCCCGAGTGAGTGGCCGCGTCCTGTCCCGCCCCGCTCAGCTGTGTGGACCAAAACAAACCGCAGATGCTGAGTGTTGGCGATTTAAACCTCACGCAAACATGATTAGTCGTGTTTCTGTGGCTAATTTGGCCTTATCTGATGCACAATGGATGGTAGAGTGTCAGTGGAATGATGTTAATATTCCTACACATGTGAGGATGGTGGAATACGGCCTTTAGATTGTGTTAATGTGATGGGGGAATGTTTTAATACGTCTTTTTTAATGCAGCCCCTTCACCTCCACTATTTCAAAAGCCTTTACTTCAATTCACGTGGGTTTTTAATGCACTTTCTGTGTTTTTAAAGGCAAAGCGACAAGATTTCGATATTATTCACTGGTGAAACACTCTTGAAAACCTCGCTATTAGTCATCTCTGGTATAGAATGGCGTTTACGAATCTACAGAATTATACAGGTACATGACACGCCTGCAATAACCCTTACACAGTGCTGGAATATGTATTAATGGTGTAAAAACTGTATTCATCTCAGAAAAACACCCTCGAAATACATGTTTTTAGAGAAAGGAGGACACACACACACACACACACACACACACACACGCACACACACACTCACCTCTCGCATCTGTCGTGGTGGTAAGCAGGTGCGATGAACTTGCTAAATTCACTAAACACATCAGTGACATGGGAGAATATTTGCCTCATCTTGAACACAAAGCTGGCCCGAGGCGTTCTGTACGTGTAGCCAAAGTTGTCACCCATCTTGCCTGTTTGTTATGCTGTTCTGCCGTGACACCTGGAATATATTTAGTGGTCTTTGATACTCTCTCTCTCTCTCTCTCTCTCTCTCTCTCTCTCTCTCTCTCTCTCTCTCTCTCTCTCTCTCTCTCTCTCTCTCTCAAATAGTACAACACCAAGGTAAATTTTAAGAAATCTCGAATATTTCCAAAAATTTCCCCATTTCATGCAAGATTTTTCCAGGTTTTTAGGATGCAATAGAGAGGGAATACTCAATCACATTTTTTTTTTGAAGTCACGCAACACTATCTATTAACATTCCAGCCAAGAAAAGACTGAATCATTCTCCAAACTTAGACACTATCAAGGAATTTTCAGTTTTTCTTTCACCAATGTAGATAAAATGCTCGTTTTTTTTTCATTTGCTGTTTTCTTTCTTTTTTTTTCTTGTCAACTAACATTTCTCTCAATATTCCAGTCTGACCATGCCCCGGACACCCCAACACAGCCAATATCCAACACATTTTCCATCTTTTCACCGACAGAGTAAAGAAATTCCACTATGAACATTTTCTCAACTCAAACAATCCTCATCTATCAACATCCAACCGAAGAAAATACCAAAACAAACATCAAAACACCACTAACACCCACAAAATTTCCACCATCTCACAAGCACACGGAAAATACTCAAACTTTGCTATTTTTCCATGACACAAATCACTTCTCTGTACACATTTGCTCCTCTTACCCTCAAAAAACGTCCAAATACTGCCCAAACACTGCTAACATCCAAGATTTTTCCAGTACATCACGAGAGGAGGGTATCAATATTTCCAGTCAGTCTCCTAACCCACCCAGCCTCTTGTTTCTCCTTCCAGCTGGCTTAGAAGGCACGGGAAAGCCAGACCAGTAGGAGAAGAGGTCAAGAAAGCCTGGAATAAGCCGGCTGGAAATGGCTGGACAAAAGCACTGCCTCTCAAAATCTGGAAAGCTGGAAAACGGTGCGAGACTTCCTGGAAACTGCATCCAGCACCTTCATTCCATGCCAAAATTGGGTTAACACGCCAAAATCACCGTTTATTTCACCACAAGCCTTCTGGAATCTTTAATAAATGGTAGTCTAGACGGGTTTTGGTAAGGAAGTGATAGTGTATATGTGTTTGTGTAAGTTTTTGTACGTCTGACAGCGTGGTGGTACCGTGTATTGATCTGGTATGGCCCAACGTGTCGTACTGTGTTTTCTGCTATAATCCCTTTACCTACAGACTTATTGGCATAGATTACCCTTCATATTGTAGTGGAAGATCAATATGGAATGCGTAACAGCCAGGTGTAAATGAAGGGAAGAACTATAGGTTACTTTTCATGGTCGTTTCTTATATTTTTTTCATAGTTTTTCTTTCAATATTGATCTAGACATGGAAAGAATCAAGTTGTTGTTGAGAGAGAGAGAGAGAGAGAGAGAGAGAGAGAGAGAGAGAGAGAGAGAGAGAGAGATTCCCATAAACATTTATCTCTGATAGACAATGCAGTTTTCTCTTCATTTTATCTTATCTAAAGCGACAGGAAGGAAAACATGGTGAGCTATCTGTGTTTTCAATGATATTACCAGGAATTCTGCACCATAACTTAAAGACAACACACTTGATAAGACGATACAATATTGCACTGAGGTATTTGATAAGTCTGACATTTATAAACACAAGTTAAGAAAGTTTTGAAGTGTTTTCATGAATCTAGTGAAAGTTAAACAAGAATTCTGCGTCATATATTGAGGACAACACTTGCAAACGTGCCCGGGTTTCATATTAGTAGTCTAACCAGAACTGAATAGAAATTACTAGAAATTTCAAGTATTTGCATTAAAAAGTGATAGTTAAGCAAGAATTCTGAGTCGCTTATCATGCAAAACATATTTGAGAACGTGTCCTGTCATTGTTGCTGTTTTTGAAGTCTAAACAGGATTTGATGGAAGTTACAGGATGTACTGATAGTTTATTGAATACGTTAGTTGGGAAAGAGGAAGAGAAAAATACGCGTAACTTTACAAAACGTATTAATTGGGTTATTTTCCTTAATGAATCGTAACGTACTGACACTTATTTCTTATTACAACGATTCCAAGTTTTGTCTCTTTGATGAGGAGAAAGAAACAAAATATAAAGGATTAACCGCAAAAGATATCGCTTTTCTCCTACAAAACCTATTTTCTTCAATATATAACTTTATTAGCATTATTTCGCATTACATCTATCGCTTTGAAGAATGAAAGGCGCAAAATGATGAACTCCTTCAGTACTGAGAGACATTTCCATACTTATTCTGCTTATTATTTGTCGATTTTGTACAGCTTCAGAAACTTACGTGGATTAAAACAATACATACTCTAACCATTAATCTGACCTCATTATACCTCACCTAATGTCAATGAAATCGTCTAATTACACGCAAAAACTCATGGTAGAACTGCGTCTTGGTACTGAAAGAGTTAAATTTCCGTGTTTCCTCATAAATATAACCCCATGGACGTTTTTTTCTGATTAATAACTTTCACGTCATTGGTTTGTCTTATTTGTAGCGACAGGAAGGAAAAAGGAGGGCCCCAAAAGTCCCCAAAACAAAGTAGAGGAAGTTAGGAAGTGCGCGCCAACTTCGTGGGATTTCTGAGTCACGTCACATGGTACAGTGTGGGCTGATGCAATCCTGTATTCCTCCGCGCTCATCCTTATTTAGTCAGCCTGTCCTGTATCCTCCTCCAACCTTTGTCTCCATTAATTCTTTGTCGATAATTAATTCAGTGTGTTTCTAAATGATAAATGGTGTATTTCGCTGGGGTTTCAGTTTTTGTATATATTTTCCTCTAACGGTTTGGTTGATTTAGGTAAAGTTTTGAGCTCTTCCATGTGAAATAAATATATGTTTAGCTTCAAATTAAATTAATGTGCCCGAATGAAACTAGAAACTCCATTATAGCTACCAATGATAAGAATGTCGACATTTTACGCAAATTATTTAAAACAAAATTATTCTCAGCCTAAATAAAACCAAAGAATCATAACAAAACCAACATAATTACACAAAACGAAAGACAAAAAATGCACATAAGCCATAAAATAAGCAAGAACAGAATACGACCAAACAAAATCAAGGTTAGTGCGTATGGAACTACTTTAATACGCAGTGCGGTTGTTTACATCATGGCTACATACAGAATCACAGCATTATCACGTCTCTCATTTCAAGTGCTAATATTTCACCCCACGCAGTACACACAAGTCCCACATAAGGCCACAGTGAAGCAAACATGTACGGGCAGTGATTTAAAGCCCCAACGAGCGTGTGGACGTGAACATTAGCGAGGAAATGAGTGAAATGAGGAGCAACATGGAAAGATTAACCGTGTGTACGTCAGAAAGTGGAGAAATGGATCGTATGTGGAGTTCTGGTGTGGGAATTGACCTCAACGTTGCTACAGACACGCAGCGCCGCCTCATTCTTAACATTTCCCCGTGGCAGGACAGAAAGTGTGACCATTGCAAGCCACTTCACGCTATTTTCACTAACTGCTGAGGATAATTAAAGTTAGAGATAATGGCCACGTTATTTTGCAAGCAGAGGACCCATCCCAGTGTGGAAGGTCACGGCAGGATGGGTCGCGGGGCTAAGGTCACCCCCCAGGCCACCTTGTCCTTCATCCCAGGCAGACCCCCAGTGCTGGACCCCTGCCCGCCCCCTCCCCCAGCCCCGCCCCAGGACAAACCCCACAGGACAGGCAGCTCGTGGCCAGGTGAGAGAGATAAATAGTCTGGGAGATTATTTAAGCCAGCTGTGTGTGTTTGATAGTGATAATGTAAACAAAACTAATATAATGAGTTATTTTCATGCAAAACACTAATGGTTACTTATTTACAACTCAAACCTAACCTAACCCATGCTATATAGACCCAACCTCACCTAATCTCACCGTACCATGCCAATAACCCCTCACCTCACCTGACCTGACTTGTTACTAAGCGGCACATCACACCACCACAGGTCAGATGTGGAGTCACGTGGCCAGCATGTTCACCTCCAGGTCACCGGTGTACTGGGTCAACCAACACGTGCTGCAGGACCCACCACCGCCACCACCACCATCACTGCTACCACACCACCACCACCACCACCACCACCACCACCACCCTCCTCCACCACCACCGTACCAGATGATGCAGTGCCCTATGGTGGACCCCGGGTGTGGGTTGTGGCACGCAGCACCGCCCGGCTCCACCCAGCACCAGTTGATGATGGAGCCACAGGCGATGCTGCAGACTTACCCACAAGTCTTTGCCCCCATGAAGCAGACTCCAGTGTACGTGTCCAGCTGTCCGCCGCCGCCGCCGTACTGCCTCTCCAAGACGTCCCTGAACCCCAATGCACAGGAGTGGGTGCCCAAGGAGTACAGGGTGCCATGTCAGGACACCACCAAGGCTAAGGACATCAGCATTCCACCTCTGAAAGGATACCAGGGATTTTGTGAGATTACCGAGAAGGAGGTGGAGGAGGTACGGACACCCACCCCACCTGCCACTCCTACAGCCAAGCAGTGCCGGGGTGAAGTGCCGCAGTGCCCGATGGTTGAGGTGAGAGGACGCAGCTGGGAGGGTGACGACAGAAGTCCACAGTGTACAAGTGACGCTGCTTTGAGTGAGTCAGTGAGTCCACCTGTGATATGTGGAGGTGATGTGGAGGAGAGTCCAGTGTGTGTGGATGCCGTCACCACCCCCACCACCTCCACCCTCACCACCCCAAGTGTACCAAGCCCAGAGGTGGTGCAGGGGAGTGTGGGAACACCTCAGGCACAGTCCCTCACCAGCCAAGCCTCTGTAATGCCTAACAAGACCAGCAGTGTGTCACAAGGAAGTCCGGCCCAGCGCCAAGGTTGCGATGGGAGGAGTGTGTGTGTGGAGGTGCCCCAGGGGAGAGCCGCAGAGGACAGCAGCTCTCTCAGTTATGCAGGGGTGGTTGGCTGTGCATCCCCCCCTCCTCCCCCACCTGTTGACACTGCAAAGTTGAAATACAAGGGAGTAGAGCAGCCCATACCAAAAATATTCCTGGGTGACTCCTCTCCCACCAGGAAGAGTGATGCTCCCTGGGTGAAGTGTAACGGGACGCCACAATTCTTCAAACGTCCCAGCAAATCCCAAAGGAATCGGTCGAGGAGGTTCCTGCAGGAGCTGAAGGAGTTGGGCCAAAACCGCGACATCTGCGGGTCGCCGTCGTCAGTCTCCGATGCTTCTGTGACCTCCGATGACCTGTCCACTCCCCCCATGTCTCCAGAGAAGTCCTCCACCCTGGCCTCGTCTCCCCAATGTCGCGTGCCGCCCCTGGCCCTGTCACACCCCTCGGAGAGCCACGACCGGTCCACCTCACCCCTGCCAGACACCTTCCCCCCTGCCGCCATGTCATCGTCACCCCTGGCAATCCCTGTACCCATTCCAGCCTCCTCCACCACCATGGGCAGTCCAGGGGGCCGCGCCAGAACATCCAGTGAATCCAGCGTGGCCAGTCTGGACATTGAATTCCTGGAGGCAGACGAGGTGGACCGGGCCGTACCGGACCGGGCCACCCCTACCAAGCGCGGCCCGGGTGCCGGGGGCCGCAATGGCTTCCTGGCGTGCATCCTAGGCTCCGGCGACTCAGATACGGAGACGGAAGACGACTCGGACTGGGACGAGTGCGAGACGGACTCTGCGCCGACCCTGGACGACTCCTGGGAGACGTTCGGGTTTGGACTCGTTGTGGTGGAGTGTCGCGTGGCACCGCTGGGGAGCCAGACGCAGTGCCGGGAGCCTCGGGAGGCGCCGGAAACACACGCGGAGAAACACAGTGACCCCGTATTGCGTGAGGTGAACAGGAGGTGGGAGGAGGAGGTGCAGAGAGATGTGCGAGGGAAGACAAACCAGCGCGTCACGTTTGGCCAGGAGAAGGTTCACCCCATGGTGGTGTGGGGCCACGCGTACCGCCAGGCGCGCAAGGGGCCGTGGGAGCAGCAGGCACGGGACCGGGCCAGGTTTGCACAGCGCGTGGCCAGCATGGAGGCCGAGCTGTCCCTTGTGTTGGACCCGGGACATCGGCGACGGGTGTATCGCCGGCTGCACTCTCCCCCGTCACGCTGCTTCCTATAACCACCACTTACTTGTTAGGCTGCCCTCTCCTCTCACCTGTATGGGAGAGTGAGTGTGTGTGCGTGTTTTATTTGTGGAGTGCAAGTCCCTCTCCCTCTCTCTCTGTGGTGTGGAGGCAGGAGTGGGTGGGTGATGGAGGTGTGAGTGTTGATGAGGGTATTCTTGCAATGTTCCTGTATTGTTCTTCTCTCTATGGACATTGTCTTTCTATAGATGGAGGGAAGACTTGTACTGTTCGCTGGAATATGGATAGCCATGGCAAGACAGACAGACAGACAGACAGACATGGGTAAAGACTGGGTAGCCAAACTGTCAGGCTAACAAGAGTGCATGGATAAGGGAGAGAAGAGAAAGAGGATAAAGATTGGATAGAGTAAAGATGAATGGATAGAAACAGAGCAGGATAAGGACTGGATAGGGTGGAACAGAAGGATAAACGCTGAAATAGATCAAGGAAGGAATACTGTAGGATGAAGATTGGATTGGATTTCAAGACTTGGGATAAAGATTGGATAGTGTAGCAAGACTCAAGCTAACAAGGATGTGGATAGAAGCAGAACAGAAGGATAAAAACTGGATGGGATTTCAAGAATGTATGGATATTGGCAAGGCAGGGAAGATGAGAGACAAGCAAGGTATGGATGGATTAATTGTAAGCCTGGATAAAGCTGGATAAAAGAGGCAAGGTGTGCTAGTCACTTGTGCATAAGATTCCTTTTGTATATGGAAGATTATATATTGTTTACTGTTATTTTACTGTACCTTGTTATTATCCAGCTTTAATATTACAAGTATTTATCCAAGTTATATATATTTTGCAGTCCGTAATCCTCATGTACCAAGTTATACCAGTAAATATATATATATCCCTATCAATACATATATATATACACACAGATTATAATATATTCTTAAGCTAGATGGAATCCATTTTTACTTTTTCATTTTGTACCACTTTATAGGACTCAATGATACACTTAATATTTCCTCATTTTTTTCCCTTTTGTTTGATTTGTTGGTATTACTGTTTGTTCCGTCAGTGCAACACAAGGCCAGTGGAAGAGTGCTGGCTTGAGTGTTCCTCCTTCACTACTTCAACAATCCAGTAAGCTTAATTCATTTTTGTGGGATAAATGACAGATTAGTATTTGCCTTTGATAAACGCTGATGGTTGGAAATGAGTGTAGATGGTTTGTATGTCATGTTTTATGGGTTTTTTTTAAAGGTCAAATGAGTAAAGTTGTCATTTTTACTGTTATTGAAAGACCTGATGAAATGGGAAGTTATTATCAGTTTTTTTTATCTCTCTGTGGTACGATGCGAGTTATCGAGTTATTCAAATATGTACGATGTGTGTCAAGTTGTCTTAGTGTGAATTTTTCAGTGTGATATGAAGAGCACATGATTGAGAAGGGATGTGTTGGTGTCCTTTGATTGTTTAAGGCTGTGTATCTCTCGTTAGAAGTTGAGGGTGACCCCAAATCAAAGTTGCCGCCAAAACAGTTTGCCGTCAATGAGTCGCGTTACTTTTTACGTTTGTTTTATATATCGTTTTCTCTTTCTGTGGGGAGTTGCTTCATAAAAATGTATAAATATAGATACATATATAGACTTAAGTAACGAGATGGAGATGAAAGAAAACAGATATAAAAATTTTGTACACCTTTTTCATAAGAACGGATGTGTAGATGAACTCTCTCTCTCTCTCTCTCTCTCTCTCTCTCTCTCTCTCTCTCTCTCTCTCTCTCTCTCTCTCTCTCTCTCTCTCTCCACAACCATTTTCAAAGGCCACAAAGATAATTACCCTTATTCTCAAAACAGATTCTGCTGCTAGTAATCTTATGGTCTTGTTAATCTATCACCAGAACCTATAAAAATGCCCTTAAATCACCAAAAATCCCCTTGAAACACCACGAATGACCACAAATCCCACAAAAATGCCCTTTAAAAACCCTCTCTGTGTAGCGTCAAGTAAAGGCCTTTGAAAGTGGAGGTGGAGACCAAAGTTTCCAAATAATTCCAAAAACATACAGTGATGGGGAAGATACTGTGATACAAAGAGATGATTATATAAGAAACAGTCCACACCAGGACCTGAAATATTGACCTGTTCGAATACAACTCAGGAACTACTACTACTACTACTACTACTACTACTGCTGCTACTGTTAAGACAAGGTACCTATCATCTATTGTCATACAGATACCACTTCCATTGGTTACTGGCAGAAATAAAATTGATAGACCTACATTTTTTTCTCTCTCCTAAATAAGAAACTCAGGTAGAAGAATGAATAATGGATGAGTTTTACCAGTTTTAACCTCTTCTATACTGGGACGCATATTCATATTAATTCTGCTTATTATTTGTCAATTTTATGCAGCTTCAGAAACTCGTGTGGGGATTGAAATAGTACTGACTCTGGCCATTAATCTTCTGACCTCCATAGACCCTTCCTAATGTCAGCAAAAATGTCAAATTACACCCAAAACTCGTGGTAAAAATGTGTCCCAGTACTGAAGGGGTTAAGATGAAGGTGTTTTTGTTCTCATGCTAATAGATGACATTTTTTTTCCTTCTTTTGTGTGTGAGAGAAAAGAAGCTTGAGGAACAGTAAGGGACAAGGCCGTGGGATATTGGCAGAAGATAAAGAAAAGAGAAGTTGTTAAGTAAGGTGTTTAGATAAGATTAGGAGACAAGGATAGAAGAGTGTATGTGAAAGTAGGTGCTGATTAGAGTGAACAAGAAGGGAGAGATAGAAAGATGATATAGATTAAAAAGAAATGCATCAATAAATTAAACTAACACTGAGATTAATCCCGTCAGTACTTACTTACACATATGAGTTTGGGGTGAGATTAGATGAGTTTATTGACATTGTGAAGGATGTAATAGCCAGAGTCTACTACTGAAATGAAGTTGTGAATCATGCAAATAATATTGAAACTAATACAATGTGGTTTTGAATAGTGACAGACTAACACCACCACCATCACCACCACTGTACTAACTCTGGCATCATGTACCCCTATAACCACCACCACCACCACCACCATCCCCACCACTAGTCATGATGAGTTAGCAAATCTGTAGCCAAGGTTAGTCATCAATTTATCGAGTTTGTTTTGTTGCATCATCATTACATCAGTGTGTGTGTTTGTGTGTGTGTGTGTGTTGTCATCTTCACCATCAATACTGCCAGCTGGTCATCACTATCTTCATGTATATAAGATAGAATGAATAGACAGATGATGGGCAGGATGAGAAAAAAGAATGAAGAGAAAACAAGGAAGAGGAGGAGGAGGAAGGTAGAATGAGAAAAGAGAATAAAGGGAGGTGAAAGAAGAATGAAAAATTGAGAGCAGATGAAGAGAAAGTTAAAATAAATTAAATGTACAGTGAACTGCTGGACTTCACAACACAGGAATGAAAAACTGACTGAGAAAAAAGAAAAAACAAGTGTAAGGTAAAAACTATATATATTACCCAAAAAACTGTACAATATTTGGATTTGCTTACATCACAACAAACTTCCAGCGATTGTGAACATGTGACACTTTGGCACTGAGGTTATCTGTCCTGATAACGTGGATGGGCTTTGTATGTACAGACGATAAGGCGTAAGAACTAACCTCCTCACAGAAATTACAGTTAGGAAGACATCAAAGACACGATTGATATGTTTATACAGATTAACCTGAAGTGAATCTGTCAAACTAAACCAATGATGGGGAACAAGAAGTAATATTTAACTCTATGATACTGATAAATATTGGAACTTGGAAGACACAAGTGGTATAATAGATAAATATTGACCTTAAATGTACCCTGTCAGCAACTTTCACCAAGGAATAACTGAATCATAAGAAGCAACATGTAACTCTCTGATAAAGTAGTAAAAACTGGAGCCTGTAAGATGTGAAGGATGATAACAGATACAGATTTAATTCAAGTACAATCGGTCAATAAAAAAAACAAGTAATAAGGGATAAATTGTGTGATAAGAAGTAATATGTGACTCTGATAAAGTAATAAAAATTGGAGCTTAGAAGATATGAGTGATAATAATGGATACTTTTGTAGTTTTATCTCAAGTACAACCCCACACTAAACTAAACCAAGTAATAAGGAAATAACTGCTATACATTTGAAAGATTTAGAAGACTTCACTAATATAATGGATACTCTTGAAAATAATGACCCAAATCATTAAAATACATCTAAACAATAAGGAATGATATAAGTAACACTCAACCAGAAGGAAAAATAATACATATCTCAATAGAAACAAGACTGCATTGTACAAAAGTTCCAAAACTCTAACCAACAACAAATCTCAATATACTACAACACTAACATACACCCGATCTAAAGAGCTGCCACACTACAACACCAACACCACCACACCATACCACACCTTGTTCTGAGCACCTCTCCACCTCAGTACACCTTCATGGAGTGCTCAAACAAGCCAGCCAAATCCTCCTCACTCTGTTCCCGCGGTGCAAGCTTTGTCACGCGATGCTGTGGAGAGAAGGTCGTACTTATATCAAGAGTAAAGGAGGTGAAATAGAGGAAGAAGAACACTTAATACAAAAAACATGATAAACAGATACACACAGTCATAGTTATAGTAGTATAGTTATAGTAGTTAGTAGTTATAGTAGTATAGTATAGTAAAGGAGATGAAATAGAGGAAGAAAGATGATAATGAAGACACCATGCACTGCTATTGATGTTAAGTGTCTCATATCACAGTGAAAGAGTTAATTTGATGACACCACCACCACCACCACCACCACTACTACTACTATGGGTCTCTAATTGTGAAGGGGCCTTACCTGGGGCAGCGTTCCCTTCACCAGCGCAGGAATGTCATCAGTAGTGAATCCGAGAGCCTCCAGACCATCATCTATCTTCATATCAGACATGTACTTGCGCAATACGTCAGCCAACACCAGCCCTGACACGAGAGAGAGAGAGAGAGAGAGAGAGGGTCATTCATTTGTCTTCTTTTCTTATCCTATCCTCCTTTTTAATCTCCCTTTCATTCTATTTCTCTTGATTTTTTCCTTCTCTCACTTACTTTTTGCTGCCTTTCTTATCCTCATCTATTTCTCTCATGTTCTTTTTTTTATTCATATCCTCTCTACCTCTACTTGTGTGTTTCTTTTTCATTTTACCCTCTTGTTCCTCCTCTCCTCCTCTCCTCTTAATCTATTCTTTTCTCTCCTTCCTTTTCTTCTTCCTCACTCACCCGCATCCTCCTTCCTGACGTTGGTGGTGTCGTGGCCCAGCAGTGCAGCAGCCTCCAGGTGTCTCTCGGGGCAGAAGGGAGCGGTGAAGGTGAAGACGGCCGGGGCAGTCATCACCACAGACAGACCGTGAGGGATCAACGCGTGGTCACATCTTCAGGTTTTGTCAATGGTGGGGATAAAAGGAAATTAATTATGGAAGGAATGTAGGGTGGTAATAGATTAGTTTAGGTTTTTTTTCTTTCTTTCTCTTGTTGCTATTTTGTTCATCTTTCTAATGCAAGAGTTGACCAGTACTCTCAATCATTCACCACTATGATCTAAACTCACTGAAGAGGGAAGTTTCAAGACATCTATTTAACTATTACTTTTCTTCATAAGTGTTATAATCAGATATCATACAAATAAATAACACAGCAAAAGATAACACAGGAAAATAACAAAATCAAGAAACTAGAAACACAACACAACAACTTACTTATATTCCTTTGCTTTATAACTCCTCACACCGCCGGCAATGGGGTAGGACAGGCCGTGGCAGAGGTGCACCCCAGCATTGCCAAACCCAACACCAGCGAAGGTACTGGCCAGGTGCATCTGTGACCGCGCCTCAACGTCATCCTGGTTGTACACTGACCTGCGGGTGAGTGATGAGGGACTGTGAGTGTGAGTGTTTTTATGTATTTAGTTAGTGATATATGAGAGAGGAACTGTGTGTGTGTGTGTGTGTGTGCATGTATATTAATCTAGTTGTGGTTTATGGGAGGGGAGTAATCTCATAATATCCTATATCAATAGTGGAACATATTTTCATATTCATTCTGCTTATTATTTGTCAATTTTCTACAACTTCAGAAACTGGCCACCAATCTTCTAACCTCTACACAGGCTCCCTAATGCCAACAAAATCATCTAATCCTACCCCAAAACTCACGATAAAAATGCATTCCAGTACTTAAAAGGCTAAAAACACACACATACACACATAGAACCTTAACAACAACAAACCCCAAGGCTCACCTCTTGAAATAATCCCTAATAATCCCTAGTGCATGTCTGGCCCACACATCAGAGATAGGATTGGACCCTTGGTAAGCTGGGCGGAGGAGAGGGTGCTCTGGCCTTGGGGAGCGCTGCTGGTAGGGGATGGCAGTGAAGGACTCAAGGGCGTGGCAGAGAACATCAAAACCACTGTATGCCGTCACTCGCTCTGGCATGAGGAGGGTGTGGAGGGGGTCGATGATGCCCAGTGTTGGTCTCAGTGCTCTGTTGGCAATCCCAGTCTTGGCTTTCAGGGGTTCGTAGTCAAAGATCGCCACTCCTGTTGTCTCACTCCCAGTCCCAGCTGTTGTCGGTACTGTGGAAAGGGAAGACGTGTTGTGTACTATAGAAGGTTACAGTTGTACTTTTGTTTGGAGGAGTTAGGGAAAGTTATTGTTGTAGTAAGAGTAGGGATAGTAAGGATATAATTGGAGTAACAGTTATCGTATTGTACAGATTTATAAAATGTCATTGATCTCTTCAGTACTGGGACACATTTTCACTAATTGCAAAAAATAATTCGATCGCTTCAAAATTCCAGTGATATTTGACAAGTTGTAATGCAAACTAACCACTTTTATAGTACATAGGTCCAGAACTAACAAAAAAAACAAAACATAACTAAAATACCACATGAAAACCTATAAAATCCATACAAATCTCCTTCATGAACACAAACTAACCAGCAATCAGAGGCGCCAACTTGACTGTGACCGGCTTTCCTTTCCCAATGGGGGGATTCACATAGTCCAGGAAGTCTGCCTCTGGGTCTGATGCGTACAGGTTGGCAGCCTTGCAAGTGTCAATGACTGAGCCGCCTCCCACTGCAATGTAGGCGTCAAAACCACCGGCCTTGGCGAAGTCTGCAGCGGCCTTGAAGCTGTGGTGAAGTTTGGGGTTAGTGAAGGAAGTTAAGACTCAACCACACACACACACACACACACACACACACACACACACATATCAATGCAGATAAGTCATAAAACATGCAATTTTTGTGATTGGAAAGGTACAGCCACACACACACACACACACACACACACGAACCACTGCTATACATGATCACAGGTCAATTATTGTAGTTGTTATTGGAAATAGTATTAATGATTTATTAATAATCATATATGAGAGAGAGAGAGAGAGAGAGAGAGAGAGAGAGAGAGAGAGAGAGAGAGAGAGAGAGAGAGAGAGAGAGAGAGAGAGAGAGAGAGAGAGAGAGATTATTTTAAAGTACCTCCACACATCACCTCTCCTCCTCCTCTTCTTTCTTTCCTTTCTTCTCTCTTTCTCCTGCTTCTCTTCTTTGCCTCCTTTTTCCTCTCCTCTCCTCCTCCTCCTCCTCCTGTTCATTCCTTCCTTTCTCCACCTCTCCCACAGTCTCACCTAACATCGGTCGGTTCCACCCGCACAGAATCATACACTGAGAACTCCACTTTATGCTGAGACAGAGAGTCCAGCACGGCCGCCACTGGTCTCATGGTTGCCAGGGTCGCGTCTGTCATCACCAGCACCTTCTTGGCCCCGAGAACACCAACATCCTGCCCGATCTCCTGTGTCACTCTTGGTCCATAGCGAACAGTGGAGCACGCCATCTGTGGAAGTGTGATATGAGTGTGTGTGTGTGTGTGTGTACCTCCCTCAGTATATACTGGTTTTCAAGGATGTTTTCATGATTCCAGTGATGGACTGACAAGTTTGACTTTTTCAGTAAAGAGACACATTTTCATATTGGCAGTTCAACCTCTATAGACCTTTTCTAATGTCTAGTGTCCAATCACACAAAAACTTAAGGTGTAAAGGTGTCCCAGTACTGAAGGGGTTAGTTATAAAGCTCTCTCTATTCTAGAAAAAAAAGGGTGAAGAGGAAGTTACTGAGGCTTTTGAGAGTCTTGAAAATTTTTCTACAAAGAAAGAGGTGACAAGAAAAAAATGACCTAACGACAAGGTGACCCAAGCGTGACCTTGCATGACCTGATATGACCTCGAATGCATAGTCAGTGGTCTTGGCAGCCTTGGTGGAGTGTGGCGTCCATCCTGCTGAGTGGGCTGGACATTGGCACCTGAAACATTTCAATTATTTCATTTCACATTCACTATACAGTACACACAAGGAGCCCATTGAAAACAAAACTTTGGGGGCAACAATAAGAAAAAAAGGATATGTTAACAAACTAACACTATAAAGCAGTGGGTAATGGAGAGAACTAGAGAGAAATTTATGTAAAGATTATCAACCTTATGCCCACATGTCTCCTATTACAACACTCTCATTACCTGCCACATCTACTACTACTGTGATTATTATTATTGCCATGCTGCTGGTCTCTTTGGAAACACTTTATAGTAATAGTAGAAATGATGCTTTAATTATGATGATGATGATAAAATTCATTAGGAAACCCATCACACTAGAGCAGCATCACACTTGTAGTCCTCACACTAGCCAGAGACAAGGTCATCATCAGCACCAACAAGTTATATAACAAACCATGCTGTTACAAAGTGCAAAGTTTAACATTTACATAACTTAAAACTTCCCCAAACTTCCTCGCAAGTACATGAACTTAGCGGAACATTGAAGTTAGGAGAGCCATTTCATTAGGGAAGGTTATTGAAAAGGCTGTCATCACTTCAATTCATCTTACGTGGCTGAAGAAATGGACTTCAGAAGGTGGAAGGCTCGGGAACGTGCGGCGGACATCCTTTCCGTGTGAGGAGATCCTTGTCACTGAGAGAGGCAGAGCTCAGAGCAGAGGAGAGGAGAGGAGGAGGTACCGAGGAAGGGAGGAAGGGAGGCTGGGAGGGAGACTGGCAGCGCATCTCTCCCTCAATCCAAACTGTCGTACATATATAAGTACTGTACTGAGTTATGGCTTGCTTCTTCCAATAATTGTGTGTCACTCACTTCATGGCCATCGTCATTAGCGAATATGTCGTGCTGGCTGCCATCATTCACTCTCGTTATCTTCACTTTCTTCATCACTGCTGCTGCTGCTGGATGATAAACGTACATAGGTATACTGTATACTGCAGAAGACGCGATTTTCACTACACTCGCACCATTGGGACCAAAATGAATTAATATGGCAGTGGTGTGTCATCTCTTCCATCATCTGTCTTATTTCATTACTTCTATACATTGTTGAGTGTCATATTATAGCAAGTTGCCAATACTTAACCCACAAGGCAATAGGGAGGCTGGGGGAGTAGTAAGTACTTGAATCGCTTCATTCACACTGACTGACTGACTGACTGACTATCTACCGGAGCCGCCGCTGAACCTTTGCATTGGATCGCTTCTTGTTCATCTTTACTAACCTCGCTAACTATAATATTAATACTACACTATAGGTAGGTAGTCGTTGCCAGCGGTGAAGAACATTTATTATTAGGCGCCGGCTGAGTGAGTGAGGGATTTTCCCGTGAACTGCGTTGTCACGTCTTCACAGGACCAGTTATTATTATCGTCTTAATTCATTACACATGCGTAGGTCAAATTATAGTAGGTCTCTCTCTCTCTCTCTCTCTCTCTCTCTCTCTCTCTCTCTCTCTCTCTCTCTCTCTATCTATATATATCTATATATATATATATATATATATATATATATATATATATATATATATATATATATATATATATATATATATATATAATACGAAAGGGATTGAAACTGGGAAGAGGGGATAAAAGGAAGAATAGAAAATAGGTGGTTATTGGTTAACCGTACAGCGTTGTTTGTCAATTACATTGGTTTCCTCTTTACATTCGTTGTGAGGTTACTGGCAGTTACAAGATCACTGTTATGGATTTTTTTTAAGGGGGGGGGGAGAATTGTTGCAATACACATAGATAGTTTTTCTAGCATGTTGAGTAATAGTGGTAGGCATGGTTCAAATCCCATCTTATATACTGGGTCGCCTTGTGTATAGTCCGGCATATACGGCAATTAAAAATATCTATCACTGTTAAAAGTTTGTAGAGAGAGAGAGAGAGAGAGAGAGAGAGAGAGAGAGAGAGAGAGAGAGAGAGAGAGAGATTATTTTCATGTTTTTCCAGTGTTAGTTTTATTTCTCCCTAGTTTTCTTCGTTTGTTTACTTGCTTAAGCTTTTTCTTTATTCTTTATTATTTATTTATAATATTTCTTTATTTATCTTATTGGTTTAGCCTCTTAGTTACTATTCTATACTGATTTTGTTGTATTTCTTGATTTTCTGGTTGTGTTTCGAGCGTCAGGTTAACTTTTTGCCTTGGTTGGCCTTGTTCGCTTATTCATGTGTTATTTCGTTAATTAGTTTTCCTTTGACGTTTATGGTGTTTTATATTTATTGTTCCATTGTTCATCTGTACTGGATGCACAACCTACTTGATTTCTTATCGCATAATATACTATGTGAATAGCAAATGAGCAAGGTACGACTACTGGTCTTTCCAAGCTCTGTGTTCCAGCCACACGTCAGGAGGGGAGGGTGGGAGGGGCGGCAGGGTGTCTGCCACTGCCTGCTGGTCCCTCAGTGACCAGTCAGTGTGTTGTGAGTGAAGGTGTCAGCGGGTTAACACGTCTTATTATCCTATTGAAAAGCCTCTGGTTGAACGGAGACGGGGTTTGAAATGTTTGACCCTTCTAGTGACATATATAATATCAAGACGATTCTTACATTCCAAACTCTCGAGATGAAGACGTGACAAGCGGGATTTCACGAGTATTTGTTAACGATCTAAGGACATAATAATAATAAGGAGACCCTGCTGGTCCAAGATTGAATCACTGAGGCTGCTGGACTACGTTATCAAGGTGACTGTGGCGAGCGCTGTGGCACTATGGCACGGTGTCAGTGTTTATTTAAGGGAGGCACCCTTATATAGGAGGGGAGGGGGGGTTAGCCAACAACAAACCCCCGCCGCTACCTTGGGTTCTTATTTCATCGGTCATTTTTACCCTTATCACTCATTATTATAAGCTCATCTTACCACATTATGCAGCCATTGCACTAAGCTTGCATATTAGCCATTCAGACATAGCTTTCGTGGTCAAGTTTAAGTTTAGTGAAGGTTTAACCGGGCCCCCGCCGCCGCCCCCCCCCCGCCGCCGCCCCTCACCCCCCCTCCCGCCGCCGCCCGCTAGCCGCCTCATATATAAGGATATTTTCATTTATGCCTGGACTATTTATTTGGGCTCAACAGTAAAATTTAATGCTTTCTATGAGTACTGTGGGCTGCTTTGAATGTCTGCCATGCGTGTGGGGGGTGGAGATAGTTGTGGTTGGCGTTATGATGATCGTAAATAAGGGCGGCTTTTGGCGCCAAAATAATTGCAACGCCCAAGACCATTCTTTATTTGAGGCAGTATCAAGTTCTTATTAATTGCCAAAGATAGTCCATACTAAACCATGTTTTGTGTGCAAAGCTCAGTGAAATCAGTGGAGGTTAAAAGTGTTTGCTAGCGGTGTTAAAGTTGCATTAATTTATTTATTTATCAGCCTGTAAATGATTTATTTTTGCCTCTAGGTCACTCTCAAGTGTTAAAAATAATTAGAAGGAGTTACTCAAGTGCTTTGAAGTGGTTTTTGGTTTCTTTGAAGGGATAGTGAGCGAGTATTTAATGAGTTTTAAAAAGGGTCATATTTTTATAAAATACTTTTTTCTAGTGGAAATTCTTTACAATTACTGTTGTTTGGAGTTTATTTATGCTTTGGGAATTAGTTAGAGTATTTATCCAACCGGAAAATGTCCAAATTTTGGGTCTGAAAGCGTTTTTTCGAAGGGTCATTTTCAAAATGGTCTCCCCTAAAATACGTACGTAAATATAGACAGTCAACTAGAGCACGGGGCAGGCTGTGACGTCATCAGCCGTGACGTCACAATGATGGCCGCCTCCTGCTGCCTCCCCTACCTGACCCTTATCTTACTTATATATCATGATTTACTGCATGTTTACCGTGTGTGTGTGTGTGTGTGTGTGTGTGTGTGTGTGTGTGTGCGTGTGTGTGTGTGTGTGTGTGTGTGATACTATTATACTGTTATATTTGCTCTTGTCATAATATCTAGCATTGTGAAGTGATTTTTTCCAGGTATATTGAGGTATTTTCTGGTATATACGTCATGTGTGTGTGCATGGACTTGCAGGATGTTTACACTTTCATGTCTTTAGCCCCCCACAACATGTGTAGTTGTACTATTTACAGAGGGGTGTCTGTTTTATGGGAGATGATGTGCTCCTCGGGGCACATCGTCTCGCATTTAATTAAGTGTTTATGGGGATGTGTTGTGGGTGTTCCACGGTGTGAATGTGTTGTTGTGTGGGGTTACATATATTATACACTTTTTACATTAATCAGTAGACACCACGGTACAAACAGGGAAATGTGCGGTTTAGAGAGAGGGAAGCCAGGGTCCGCGTCTTTCTTAGGGAGGCAGTGACATTGATTAAGCTTTGAAACAAGCTAGTTTATTAATAATGCTGCCTTGGCCATCAGACCAAACGCCATCCGCAAGGTTCTCGCCCTCTGTGTGGTGTGGGTGAGTGTCTTTTACTTCCTGCTGGTCAGTGTTGCAGAGAGTATTAGTTGTGTTTTGTGTTTGCGGGTGTTACACTGGGGAGAGAGACCGAGTGTAGCAACCTGATGAGTGAATGATGAGGAATATAGAAATGTACATAATATAGGGTGATGACAGGATGTGTATTAACACACTATAATCACTGAGAAAGAGGCTCAGGACAGAGACAGTCCCGAGATGCTAGATGCTGCTTTCACCATCATCATCACAACAAGCAAGTTAACAACACAGAACACTCGCTCTCTCTGCCCCGCCGCCCCGCATCACTTTTTTGTCACCACACCACCTGTACCGCCCCTCCACGATAGAGGAATCTAAAGAATACTTCTTCCTTGTCAGTCCATTGATAAAAGGACGCACATTACACTATAAACTCATCGCTACACATACCGTCCCGTGACGTGCGGCGCTAGTTAAGTCAGCCAAGACATTCCTGACGGCGGAGTGAGTGGTTGGGTGGGTGTGTGTGTTCCTCCAGCGCCGCGGCACCCCATAGCACCACGGAGGAGGGTAAGGAGGAGGAAGGGGAAGCCATATCAAGGGGCGCCACTCAGCAGGGCCAGCGAGGACATCATGATTCCTGAAGTGGATATTTTTGTTGGAAATTATACCATTATTGATCAAGAAGTGTTTGAACTATGGGTTCAGGGATATTCTGGTGAGTGCCTGTCTGTGTGTGTGTGTGTGTGTTTGTCTGTCTTGACTTGATTATCTGTGTGTGTCAGTCAGTCTGTTTGTCTCTTTGGTCATGTGTGTGTGTCAATATCATCACTTTAACCACCCCACAAACCCCGGGGAAGCACAAACTCATTACCTCCCCTGCCATACCACAGTGGTGGAGTGTGTGTCGGTGTTGCAGCAGCGGGGGGAGCTGGAGGCATGGGGGGCGGCGCAGGAGCTCCTTGCCTCGGACACTGGGGATCACTACCGCACCTTTGGCATGCTGGAGAAACTATTACTTACACCCCCCAAGCTGGCCGAGGAGTGGATCTTTCAGCTTGAGCCGGCCGTACAGCGCATGGTTATTGAGAAGTGAGTTAGGGTTGTTGTATTTTCTTTTATTTATTTGTTTTCTTCATTTATTTATGATTAATTTAGGTTAGGTTAATTTTATTATTGTTTTTCTTTTTAATTTTTTTCCTGTCTTTTAATTTTTCCAATGTTAAGTATGTTTGAATATTTCCTTTTATTTTTTTTTCTATTTTTCCTTTTCATTTTCTTCCCTTTCCTATGGTTATGTAAAGTAAGTCATTAGGTTAAGATTAATAAGTTTCTCTCTCTCTCTCTCTCTCGGCAGGTATTATGAACTGGATGACATTGTTATCCGAGAAATCATTGGAAAGAAGTTGTCGGGGCGAACCAGGAAGGATCTTGATGACGTGGCAGAGAAGACTGGTGTGCTGCTTAGGTCCTGCAGGTAAATATGTCTCTCCTTTCCTGTGGTGCATCCAAGAGTGGTAGAATTAATTACTGAAGATTTTGTTCCTTATTTTCTTTCTGTGGACATAATACTTACTGTTTACTAAGGTGATCTGTTTACTTGCAGTTATTATTCGATTGACTTTTTTGTATGATCTATGTCAGTCTTTATTGCTTTGCTCTCTCCCCATAACTTTGCCAATGATGGACTGACGTTGTTTTGCTTTCAGGCGTCAATTTGATAACGTGAAGAGGATTTTCAAGCACGTGGATGAGATGACGGGTTCTGTGATGGCCAATATACAGTCTGCCTTCCTGCTGCCGCCGCCGCTGGCCAAGTGAGTCAGTAGTGGTGGTGGTAGTAGTAGTACCACCAGCCCTAACCTAACCTAATCAAACATTCCCTCATCTCACACACAAACAGTAGTAGTATGTCATTAAGATCATTGAATCATATCCAAAACTGAAGGTAAAAATGTGTCTCAGTAGTGAAGGGGCTAATCTAACCTAACCAAACACTGCACACACACACACAGAAAATATGCATCGATCGTCTTCATCATCAACAACCGCTTTGAGACGAGCAAACGCAAGCTGAACTACTTGACGTTTGAGGACTTCTCGGTGTGTGCGTCCCTCATGATGTCTTCCTGGACCACAGCAAGCCCCCTGGCCCCCGCCCTGGCCCCTGACACAAGGGACGACACTGATTTTGACCGGGACTTCCTCATTGAGCTTAGGGACTTCAAACTTCTGCTGGACCGCGAGAAGGAACATAGAAAGTGAGTTGTGTGTGTGTGTGTTGGTTTTAAGTGTCTGTGTGTATGTTTGTTTGTTTGTTTTAAGTGTTTGTGTGTGTGTGTGTGTATGTGTGTGTGTAGTTAGGTTAAGAGTTTTTCACATTTTTGTAAATCTATTTCACCCCCAAATCTTGACTGTAATCTAACCCAACACTACCCAAACTTACCTAACCCTTTCCTCTCTCATCCCACAACGCAGCATCACATTAAGAAAGACAGAGGAAAGATAGACATCATTCTTCTATTCTACCCCCAAATCTTTACCATAATCTAACCCAACACTACCCAATCTTAACTAACCCTTTCCTCTCTCAATGCAGCGTCACGTTAAGCCATCTCAGAGGAAAGATACCAGACCGCATGTGTTCAGAGGTGGAGAGCAACTTCAAGACCTACTCAAGAGGCATCATAAACATCGGCTGCTCTCTTAACAACTCAAGGGATCTGCGAGACTTCTTTGTGGATGCGGTGGAGAGGGTGGTGGAGCCGTGCAGACAGGCCAGGTGGAAGTCGGCGGAATTAGAGGTGTTCCTGAAGGTGTATGCCGAGGCTGGCTCTGCGCTGGATATCATGGCCAGGTAGGTGTGTTCGTGTGTGTGTGTTTGTGGGTTTTTTGAGGTGTGTTTAGGGTTCGTTTGTTTTCTTGGGGGTGTGTTTCTTGTGGTTGTGGTGCTGTGTTGGATTTTATGGTGAAGTTTGTGTGTTTGTATGTGTGTGTGTGTGTATGTGTTTGTTTTCATTTAGGTGTGTTTTGTGTGGTTTTTATGATGGTTTGGGGTGTGTTCAAGTGTGTTTATTAATTCTTTTTTTGTTTTGTGGTGTTTTAAGTGGTTTACTGTGTCTTTTTGCATTTTGTGATGGTGTATGGGTGTGTTTATTGTGCGTTCTTCCTGTTTTCTCTGATTTATGTGGTGTTTGAAATTTATTGTTGCTGTTCTTGTTTCTTGGTGCTTTTAAGATGGTTTGGAGGTATTTAATGTTTACAATATGTCGTCATGTTTTTTTCTACATTTTTTTAGTGTTTTAAGTATGTTTTTGCAATATTTTTTTTCTGTTTGGTCTGTTTTCTTTATTCATTTTATTTTTGAAGGTGTTTTTTGTGTTTAGTGGATTATAGGGAATTTTGAATGTGTGTGTGTGTGTGTGTGTGTTTGGGAAGTTTGTAAGTTTTGATGGTGCTTCTTGCAGTCTTGCTTTATTTCTCTCTTGTCCCATTTTTTGCCAAGAAAGTTACCATTGTTGCTGTTTTTGAAGTGTTCTTGCTTAATCAGCCTTGTTTTAAGAGTTATTAAAATTTCTGCTTCATCTTTCTCTGCTTGATATTTGTACTTTCAATCTTGCTTAATTTCTATCTTTTTTTTTTTCATGTGCTGAGAAAGTTGTTGTTATTTTGAAGTGTCAATATAAAATTATGCTAATCTTTATACTTTCAATATTGCTTAACTTCTATCTTGTTCTTTTTTTGTGCCAAGAAAGTTTTGAAGTGTTCTTGCTTCTCAATCTTATCTATGGAGTGATATTTCTGCTTTATCTCTACTATTGAAGTTTTCTTGCACCTTTTTGTTTTTTCATCTTCCAATTCTACTTAATAATGATCTATATTGTTCCTCTTTGTGCTAAGAAAGTTGTTATTGTTGTTGTTTTTAGTGTTACCGTAGCTTCTTCTCAGTCTTGTTTTAGGAGTGGTAAAAATATTTCTGCTTAATCCGTACTATCATTGTTTGAAAGTGCTGTTCTTTATACTCTCTTAATATTGCTTCATCTCTTTCTGGTTGTTGTTGTTGTTGTTGTTATTGTGAAGTATTGTTGCTCCTCAATCTTATGTTATGATTAATAGAAAAAGCTTAAATTTTACTACTATTGTTGTTTTGAAGTGCCATTTTTATCCTGTCAGTCTTGCATAATCTCTATATTTTTTCAAAGTTATCCTTGCTGCTCTCAACTTACTGTATTAGTCCAAGAATATTACACAAAAAAAAATGGAAGTCTTGCTTTGATCTCTTATGAAGTGTTATCCCGTACCTCCTCAGATCTTGCATTAGTCAAACAGTAATACCAAATATCCTGCCTCTCTATCTGTACGTCTTCAATATTTATCGCTTTGTGTGCTTCTATATGGAGATCCGTCAGTGTTTGGTACCCGTGTTAGGTCTGTATTCAATAACGCTTCACTCCCCCACCGCTGCTGTTCTCCAAGGCCACAGAGAGTACAGGCTGGGTTTCTGAGGGTGTTTCTCTCTTCTCAATTATATAGTAACGTTATTCATTTGTCATTAGAACCATAAAAACACCCTCGAAAACTGGTGTCACTTGAGCAGCAGCCTTTTGGAATAGTAGACGTGTAGCAGTGAAGTGTCTCTGAATATGGACCTTAATCTCTGGACACAAATTAACAGATCTTTGAGTATGTAGCTTTTTTGAGAGGAATTTTGAGTTTTTTACAATCCATCTTAACCTTTGAAAATTGGTGTTGTACTTTAAAATTACCTCATTATCGGTAAATTTGAAGAAGTACAACACCAGAGGAGGAGGTTAAGGTAGATTGTAAGATAAGGAATTCGTCTGAGAAAGAGTTGCATAGGAATCTCTGTTAATTTGTGCTATGGGTAGTGTCCAATGCTGAGGTTCTTTGTGCTATCAGTGCTGTTGTTAAGAATGCATGATGATGTGATACTGCCATTAAACTATCTCTCATTGCTGTCCTCCTCCTCCTCCTCCTCCTCCTCCTCCTCCACCTCCACCTCCACCTCCACCTCCACCTCGTCCTCCTTACACCACAAGAAAACATAAAGGAAGAAGGTGAGAAGAAAATACAGGAAAGAGAAGACAATCCCTTCACATTCTAGATAATGGCACCCCTGCATGTCTCACACACACACACACACACACACACACACACACACACACACACACACACACACACACACACACCATCACTCAAACACGAAACAGAAGCAAATCCGTTTTTTTTTCCTTGCATGTTATTTGGGAAACTAATGTGACGTTTATTTGTTTGTCTGTTTGTTTGTTGTTGTTGTTGTTGTTTGTTGTTTTGTTTGTGTTTGTGTGTGTTTGTTTGTCTGCATGTCCTGTTGTCTTGTTTTTTTGTTTGTTTTCTTGCGTTTTTTCCCGTTTTCTTAGGGTTTTCTTATCTTATTTCTATTTCATTTTTTTGTTTATTTTTTTCTCGATTTAATTCTTTTTCTTTTTCATTTATTGTTTTTTTCTGTACCTTATTTTTATTTATTTGATTTGATTTTTCAGTTGTTTATTTTCTATGTCATTTTTTGGTCGTTAATTGGTATTATTTGAATTTCCTCTCCCGTTCCTTTTCTTTCTTTATCTTGTTTTGTTTTTCTTCATTTTATCTTTTTTTGTCTCATTTTCATTTTCCTGTGTATCTATTTTATCATTATCTATTTTGTTTTCTTCTCTTTTTTCTCTTTTATCATTGTCTTGCTTTTCTTATTTCTCTTTATCACTTTTGTCTGTTTTTCTTTCATCTTCATCGTATTTTGACTGCGTGTTTAATTTTCTCAGTCTGTTAGTGTCTGCATTGCCTTGTTCAGCTTAATGTCTTTTTATATCACTGCTAAGCTTAACTATTTTGTATTTCTTTATTTCTTTTTAATCTTGTCTCTCCTTGTCTAACATTTTTCTTGTCCTGTTTCTTCTATAAATCCTACTCTTTCTCCTTATTTCTGTTTTTTCCTTGCCTAGTACTCGTTTTCTCCTCTTCTAAATTTTTTCTTACTTACTTTTTTATTTTCTTACCTAACGCTCCATTCCTCTTTCCTTTTTTTTACTACTTTTCTCTACTTCTTATTCTTCTCTCATTTTCTCGTCCTTTCTTCCTTCACATATTTCAACTTTTGTCCTCTTCCTCCCAAACCATATTCTTTTTTTCATTTCCTAACTTTCCTCTCTCTCTCTCTCTTACTCTTTTTCCACATTTTCTCAACTTATCCTCTCTTTTTCTTCTCTAAACTTAATCTTTCTTAATTTCCTAACTTCTCTCTCTCTCCCTTACTCTTTTTCCTCATTTTTCTTGATTTCCTAACTTCCCTCTCTCTCTCTCGTACTCTTTTTCCACATTTCCTCACTTATCCTGCCTTTTTCTTCTCTAAACCTAACCTAATCCCACTCAGCACCTCCGTTCCCCCACCTAACCTAACGCCCTGTCTTGCCGCGGCCCCCACAGTGACCACTCCCTGCGCACCACATGGGAAAGGTACATGAACACTATGAGGGTGTGCCTGACGCAGCTGTACCACTCATGACGTCACGCCCCACCGCTGCGCCTCACCAGGACCTCCACCGTGCAGGAGAAGGTTGTGGTGGCCGACTGACCCTCACTTTCGCAAGGTAAAGGGTTGTGGTTGTTGTTGTTGTTGTTGTTGGTTGGTTTAGGTTAGGTTAGGTTAGTGGTGGTGGTGAAAAATTTATGCATTGATTTTGTTTGGTTTTCGTTGTCCTTTTTTTGCTGTTTTGTTTTTGGTATTTATTGTCGTTTTTGGAGTTTATTAATTAAGGATGTTAGTACTACTAATAATAATACCAGCATTTGTTTATTTGTTGATTTCTGTTTTGTTCATTTGTCACTTGTTTGTTGTTTATGCCGAGTCAATACTGTTACTATAGAAAGCTATCTTTTGTTTATCTAATATGTCTTGTTTTGTTTGTTTAATCTTGTTTGTTTAGTAATTATTTAAGTTTAGTGTATGGTTTAGTATACACACACACACACATAGATACTAGCTGAAAGTAATGTTTTTATATAGAAGTACTAATAGTGTTGATGCTTTGCCAGAATATTAGTTGCCATATGATAGATTTTTGTAAATATAGTTGTGATAATATTGTTCTTTTTCTTGTTGCTGCTGTTATTATTCTTGTTTTCTCTCATTGATCTATTGCTACTACTACCATATTTCCACTACTACTACTACTACCACCACTACCATTTCTTCAATTACTACTACTACCATTACTACATCTGTCTGAACCACCACCACCACCACCACTTGTAGTAGTAGTAGAAGTAGCATATCACCACCACCACCACCACCACCACCACTGTCACCCTTACCTTGTGTCTCCAGTCCCAAGAAGGTGCAGCCTCTTCATTGCCAGGAAGTGTTCTCCGGCACAAGGTGAGACTCGGGACCAGCTACTGAAGGAGGTGCTGAAGGAGAGACAGACTGAGGGATTTGTGTTTCTAAGTTATTACAAGGAAGGAATATAGGGAAAAAAATGAATTACAAGCTAGTCTCAATAAAATGTCTTAACCTGAAAGAAATCAAGTAAAAAATATATATGCTTGACTATTATGTGTATTGATATATTAGATGCATTCCTTCCCCGAAACAGGTTCTTAATGTTGTTTTTCTTTCACTCTTCACAGCTCATCGCCAGTCAAGCTTAGAGTGAATGGCTGGCTACCTCACTCACTCACTCAAGAAATCCTCCTCTCATTCCTTCCTTCCTTTCTTCTATTTTTTCTTATTTCCTTTTCTCTTATTCTAGTTTTCAGTTTTAGTCTATCACCTTTCTTCCTGTCTTCTTTTTCCTTCCATCTCTGCCTTTTATCTTTCATTCCTTCCTTCAATTTTCTTATTTTCCCTTCCCTATCTTCCTTCATTTCTTTCTTTTCCTCCTCTTCCCTTCTCTTCCTCCCTCCCTCCCTCCCGTGCTGCACCAGAAGGGACTTAGCTACATAATATTAGTGGTCTCTGCATCTCATAGTGAAGGTTAACAATGCATGCTGAGTTACAAGTTCCTTAGGTAATAGAGAAAGTAATGAATATATAACTTGGGAAATGGCAAATATATGGTTTAGATGATAGAAAGGGTATATGCGTCAGGCTTAACTGTACTTGGGAAATGGGAATATATGAAAGGTTTATAAGTTTTGTGTTGTTGAAAGTGGTTAAAGGAAAGTAAGTGTGGGAAATTGGGAAGTGTGTGTGTAAGTTTTTGTGTTGTTGAAATGGATTGAAGGGAAATAAATGTTGAAAAAAAAACACAGGAAATGATGAATAAAGTGAATAAAAAGACAAGAACAAGTAGACGAGGAAAATAAAATCAAAACAATGATATGAATAAGAGGTGAAGAAAATGAAACTAGAAAATAATGAAGACAGAGCAAAAAATAAATGCCTAAAAAAAGAAAATAAAGAGTAAAAGTTAGAAGTTGAAATGAAATTAATCAAAATTTGAGATAAAGAAAATAAATCTCTTGATGGGGCCACAAGTTGATTTGCTTTATTTATTTATTCATTTTATCTTTCCAGAGTTATAGAAAAAAAAGCTAGTCATTGGAAAAAGTTGTATATTTGTAAAAGTTGTATGGAAAGTGTTGTATTGGCTAATGTGTATATTGATATCATGGTTTTTGTATAGCTTGTGTATTTGGGGAAAGCTATACTGTGTGTGTGTGTGTGTGTGTGTGTGTGTGTGTGTGCGTGTATGTGTGTGTTTGTGTGTATGTGTGTGTTTGTGTGTGTTATGAACATCCACACTGATATATTGAAGATGTTTATTGCTGTGTATATTGAAATAACAAATGTTTACCTGTTACTTTCTATTTTTTCATTGTATTATTGTGTGTGCGTGTGTGTGTGTGTGTGTGTGTTGTAAACATACCCGAACTGTTAGAAGTTATTGATGCAGTGAAGTGTATATTGGAAAAGATAACTGCTTTGTATATTGAAATGAAGAATGTTGAGGTGTACGTATATCCATTTTGTGTTGTATGAATGTTTGTATGTACGTCATATGCATACACCATCACAAGTCACGTATGGAGTGTTGTGTATATTAATGTTTATTACTTTGTATATACTAAAATAACCAGTCTTTATGTATAAATCCTGCATTATTTGTGTTGTATGAGTGTGTGTGTGTGTGTGTTTGTGTTACGGTCATCCACACACACACACACACTTGCAGAAAGCCATACACACTTTGTTCATTGTATAAAGATGATTTACAAAGACTCTTCTGTATTATACGTCAGATGTTCTTGTTGTTGCTTGTTATGTTATGCGACGAAAGCACCATTGTAAATAACACCAAACACACAACACACACAGAGAAACTTTATTGTTCACCATTACACTGTGATACACCATTCATTAATTACAATATTCTAAACCAAACTACCCACTCTTTATAAACACCCAAAAGATAAAGAAAGACAGGATGAACAGTGAGGAAATCTTTGTAATTAACCATCACCTGAACTGTAAGCCATCCAGCCTTTACAAACAGACAAAATAGAGAAAAAAGAGGAACACCACCAGTTTGGACCACTGGGACACCTGTATAGTGACGTTGGGTTTTGTTCTAGTCATCTCCGTGGCTTTGGAAAACAGTTGTGGTGAGAGAGCAAAGTGCTTCAGAATATTGGCCATAAACATTAAGAGAAGGTTCTGCTAAATGAAAAATAAATGAAACTGTAAATGATAAATGAATGAATGTGTGAAATTCATCAGAAACTCAACACTCCCACTTCTTTTTATTAAGGGAGAATCCAACTGTACCTGTAAAGCCTGTAAAGTGACTGTGGCAGGAGGAATCAAAGTGCAATATACTGATAAAATAACCCTCTTTATTTATATTTCAATTCTCTAAGGCTGACATTGGAAGTGTACATAGAGAGTTTAGTCGGACAGAAATAGGATTGATTAACCCCTTCGTTACTGGGACACATTATGATCATGAGGTTTTAGATATGATTAGATGATTTTATTGATATTAACAAGGGTCTATGGAGGTCAGAAAATTAATAGCCAGAGTCTGTACTATTTCAGTCCCCACAGGAGTTTCTGAAGCTGTAGAAAACTGACAAATAATAAGCAGAATGAATAAGAAAATGCGTCCCAATACTGAAAGGATTAATGGATAAAATAGAGGTTTAGATTAATGAAAACATGTTAATTAATTTACATACAAAAGCATCAATTAAAGGTTTGAAGAAGATAATACAAGGATTAGCTAACTTACTAAAAACTTACAAGCATAAAGTAAATGGATAAAAAAGATGACTAACAGATGTTTAAAGCACTGAATTAAATAAAAGTATCTTAATTAATCTCCAATAAAGAATGAAGAAGAAGAAGAATCAAGTGAAAGACAAGAATTAAATGTAAAATAAAGGGAAAAAAACACAAAATAAAGAGAAAAAAGAGAGAGAGAAAACCAAGAATAATCTCACACACACCATGAAAAAAAAAAAGAAATAAAAGAAAAAACCCATTCCAACCCCAGACTAGCTAATCTCCGACAGCTTCCTCTTGCCGCTGTGGTGTTCGTGTGCGGCCACAATGGAGGTGATGATGTGGCAGCGTCGGGCCAGCCAGAGTTGGTGGTCCTGGTACATCTGTCGGCCGGTGTTGAAGAGGGTGCGTTCCAGGTGGTCAAAACGCGCCTTGTGACTCCCAACGTCGTCCTCCAAACAGTACAGGGAAGAGTCCATCACCTTGCGGAGTCTCAGTTTTAGCGTCTGCGGGGAGGGAAGGGTGTGGTGAGGGTGTGGTAGGGAATGGGGGAGATAGGGTGAAGTGTTGAGGAAATTGATATATTAACGTACATACACACACAAGGAACGGGTGAAATGTTGAGGAAATACACATTAACATACATACACACACATGCAAGAAAAAATGGGTGAAAAATAGGGTGAAATGTTGAGGAAATAGACACATTAACGTACATACACATACACGCAAGAAAAAATACAGAAAATAAACAAAGACAAGATGAAATGTAAAGGAAATCAATACACACACAAGGAACGGGTGAAATGTTGAGGTAATAGACACATTAACATATTATATACTCATACACAGAAGAAAAAATCAAGACAAGATGATACGTAAAGAAAATAAACACACACACAAGAAAAAAAGGATGAAAAAAAAACAAAAAGGAAGGGAAGACAACAAAAAAATACGCATACAAGAAAAAAAAGGATGAAAAAAAGACAAAGTAAGAAAAACCAAGATAAAATAACACCACAGAGAACCTCCGCCAGCAGTTCCCCCAGTGGCACACCCTCGGTCCCGACCAGCGGCAGGAGGTGTCGGCCAAACTCGTAGAAATAAGGCGCCAGTCCCTGCAGGTCAACGATGGTGGCGTCGGCGCGAAGAATCTCCCTGCGGTAAGACACACAATTATACATGACTGTGTGCGTATGTGTGTGTGTGCGTGTGTGTGTGAAAAAAGAATGTTATTGTTTGGTTAATGTTTTTTTCTTGCTTTTATTGTTTGGTTAATATTTTTTCTTGTTCTTATTGTTTAGTTAATATTTTTTGTTGCTCTTTTTGTTTAGTTAATGTTTTTTGTTGTTCTTATTGTTTAGTTAATATCTTTTCTTGCACTTATTGTTTAGTTAATGTTTTTTCTTGCTTATTGTTTAGTTAATATTTTTTCTTGCTTTCTCTCCTCTCTCTCACTCACTTGTATCTATCATTGAAGGCTCTGGGCATGAGGCAGGTGACCAGCTTGCGCCTCGGCCCCAGGGCAGCGGCCAGCCACAGGGGCAGCTCCAGCTTGGTCCCCTTCTCCAGGTCCTTGCTGCGCCCGGAGGAGTCGAGGTACCCTGGGGGAGGAGGAATGGGTTTTACTGGGGAGGATTTGGGGTGTACTGGGGAGGAATGGGGAGTACTGGGGAGGATTGAGGTTACTGGGGAGAGAGAGAGAAGGGGAGAAGGGGAAGATGATGATGGAAAGGAGATGAAGGGCGGAGAAAAATATTTACTACTAACACTACTACTACTACTACTATTACTACTAACTTACCCATGCCAACGACAGTCTTCTCAAATTTGCATGGCAGCTTCTCGTTAGTGGCCAGAATGTCATCCAGGTTGTAATAACTGGGGAAATAACTCGGGCTATATAGAGACCGGGCTGACATACTTGCTTGTGTTATTATTCTCTTTCTCTCTTATTCCTCTTTATCTATCCTTCCCTCATGGCTCTTCTTCTATCTCTTCTTGTCTCCTCTTCTTCCTCCTCTCATGTCTTTTCTCAATTCTTTGTCTTTCGTTGTTTATTTGTTTATTTATTATATTTTCTTACTTTTCTGTCTGAGTTTGTTATTGTTTGTCTCCCGCCGCGGTCTGGCCTACGCCCTCATTTTATCGACATTAATTTTTATATATTTTTCTTCGTTTCTTTTATATTTGATGCGTTTTTTATTTGTTTTATTTTATTTCTATTGTATTTTGTTAGGGAGTGTTGGTATTTTAGGGGGTATTTTAGGGGGTTCGAGTTTGTAAAGATGTACGCCCAGATAGACTTGAAGGAGGAAAGAAATGAACTGAAGAGAATTATAAAAAAAATTGAGAAAATACACGAAAAAGGACATTAACCACTCGAAAAACACAAAAAACAACCCCAAAAAACCCAGAAACCACCCAAAACAGGAGACATTTCCCCTAAGATGACACCACAAACCAAAAAACCCATCAAAACACTAAACCAAACCAAACCAACAAACCAAACCAAGAAAACACAATAGAAAAATACAGGAATTAATAAACCACCAACATAAACCCAATAAAACACCGATAAACCCAAAAGTCGAGAGAGGATCCGCAAAGGTGCACGCCCAGAGCGGCAGAAGACCTCGCCATTGTTGTCACATCTCATCCTGGGCGCCGTGTTTTGCCCGCTCTGGTAAGCATTATGGCAACACATTATGGCAACGCGTCCCGCCACCACAACAAACATGTCCGCCACCACCACACCACACCACACACACCGCCACATTAGCCACACCCCCGCCATTCCCTCCTTACATCTGAGTTTTCTTCCTCTATGACCTTGGACGTACGGGAA
>JAHFWG010000291.1:47895-58780 GCA_020233015.1 Callinectes sapidus | reverse complement strand
AGCATGCTGGAGGTGCACCTCAAGGTGGCACACGTGGAGGAGGAGGAGGCGGGGGGGCCGGCGGACAAGCCGTACTGCTGCCTGGCGTGTCCCAAGAGTTACCGCACGCAGATGGCGCTGGACTCGCACGTGCAGGCCGAGCACTTTGAGAACCCCCCGGAGTTCAACTGTGAGGACTGCTACCGCGTGTTCAAGTCCAAGAGTAAACTGCTGACCCACCGCAAGGCGGAGCACAAGGAGGAGGCGCCGCAGGCCAAGGGGGCGCCGCGCAAGAAGGTGAAGGTGGGCAAGAGTGTGAAGGGCGGCTACGCTTGCACCATGTGTACCAGAGTCTTCACTCACAAAAACTCACTGGTCTACCACATCAGAGGACACACAGGTACTGTACTCCACACTCACCATGGATGTTTGCATGCCTCCCTCCCTGCCTGTCTGTCTGTTTCTGTGTGTTAGTACATAAGTCAGTAAATTTTGTTGCTAATATACAGTATAATCATGATATACAAAATATGTACATATGCACCACATCACACCACACACCACTGCCACCACCACCACTGCCACCTCCTCCTCCTGCTACACCTGTCCCTGCTGTCCCTTCCCCCCGCAGGTGAGCGTCCGCACCAGTGTGAGCAGTGTGGCAAGTCGTTCTACGCCGCCAGTGCCCTCAAGGTGCACCTCAGACTGCACAGCGGAGAGAAGCCGTACAAGTGTCAGAAGTGTGAGAAGTACTTCAGACAGTGGGGCGACCTGCGATACCACACTGACTCGGTCCACTCGGAGAAGAGGTGACTGTCCGTGTGTCTGTGTCTGTCTGTGTGTGACTGTGTGTGTGTGACTGTGTCTGTGTGACTGTGTGGCTGTGTCTGTGTGTGTGACTGTGTGTGTGTATGACTGTGTGTCTGTGTGTGTGTGTGGACATTTTTATTGGTTGATATTTGTGTCATTTTTTATATTTGTTTTTATTGATTTTTCATATTGTTTCCATTTATTGTTTATTTTGTGGGGTGACCCTTTTATTATTCTTTTTGAGGTGTCATTTTTATTTGTTATCCTTTATCAATATAGTCACCATTTTTCTTTACCATTAATTTGCATGTGTATCAATCTTTACATCAACTCATTTCTATCTTTTATCCACCTAACCTAACCTAACCTTCCCCCCCCCCCACCCCACCCCCTATACAGACAATACCAGTGTGAATTCTGCGGCAAAGACTTCAAGCGCAAGTACTGTCTGGTCGTCCATCGCCGCATCCACACGGGAGAGAAGAATTACAAGTGTGAATTCTGCGGCAAAGCGTTCAGAGCCGCCTCGTATCTGCAGAACCACAAGCGCATCCACACTGGTAAATTATCCATTGTGTACAGTGGAGGTTGTAGAGAGGGTTTTGATGGTGTTTTAGGGTGTTATTAAGGTGTTATAGGGTGTTACGGGTGTTATTGGGGTTAGGTGTTGTGTTTGATGGGGTTTAAAGGGTGTTATTAAGGTGTTATAGGGTGTTATTAAGGTGGTGTTGTGTTTGATGGGGTTTAAAGGGTGTTATTAACAATATAGTAACAACATTAACATTAAAAACACCAACGTTAGTAACAACATTAACAACAACACTAGTAACAGCATTAATAACAACAACAACAATAGTAACAACATTAACAACAACATTAATAACAAGAACACCAACATTAGTAACAACAAAAACAACATTAACAACAACAACAGCATTAACAACACCACCATCAACACCACCACACCACCACCACCACCACCACCACCACACCACCACCACCACCACTAACACTACCAATAATAACACCACCACCACCACCACAGGAGAGCGACCACACCCATGCCCGGACTGTGGGAAGCCGTTCAGAGTGCGTTCGGACATGAAGCGCCACAGACAGACACACATGAGAGACGGCTCCTCCACCAGCACCACCACCATCACCGCCCCCCCGCCGCCGCCGCCGCACACCACCCAGGCCGCCACTCCGCAGTCACCTTCACCCACTGTCACTGCGCAGGTAATGGTGGGGGAGGGGGGGGGAGGGGGGAGGGTGTGTGTGTGTGTGTGTGTGTGTGTGTGTGTGTGTGTGTGTGTGTTTTCTCTCTCTCTCCTGTTTTTTTCTTTTTCTCTCTTCCTTGATTGTCTTTTTTTAATCTTTTTTTTGTGTGGTTTTATTTTTCTCATCTGTTTTTCTCTCTCCTTTTTTTCTTTTCCTTGATTATCTTTTTTTCTTTTTTGTGTCGTTTTTTCTTTATTTTTCCTTATTTTCTTGTATTTTCTTGATTTTTTATCATTTCTCCTATCTCTCTTTCTTCTCTCTCTTTCTTTCTTTCTTTTTTTCTCTTTCTGTCTCTTTCTCTCTTTCTCTTTATTTTTCTTTCTCTCTCCTTCCCTATTTCTTTCTTTCTTTCTTTTTCTTTCTTTCTCTCTCTCTCTCTCTCTCTCTCTCTCTCTCTCTCTCTCTCTCTCTCTCTCTCTCTCTCTCTCTCTCTCTCTCTCTCTCTCTCTCCCCCCCTAACCTAACCTAACCTAACCCCATCTATATCTCCCTCCCACCACCAGCTTGTCTCTTTCTCTCTCCCTCTCTCTCTCCCTAACCTAACCTAACCCAACCTTAACACCTCTAAATCTCCCTCCACCAGCTTGTCTCTTTCTATCTTTCTCTCTTCCTTTCTTTCTCTCTCTTTCTCTCTCTCTATCTCCCTAACCTAACCTAACCTAACCTAACCCCATATCTCCCCCACCTTCAGCTTGTCTCCAGCACCATCAGCAGTCAGCCACAGCTAATACTGCCTGACCAAGTAGCAGTACCTGGGAACACTGAGCAGCCTATCAGGATTATGGTGTCAGGCCTCAACGCACAGCACATGGCGGCCGCTGTACACCCCCCACCTGCTCACCGACAGTCCCAGGTGTGGCGGGGTGTTGTTGGGGTGTTGTGAGGGTGTTGTTGGGGTGTTTAAGGGTGTTGTTGGGGTGTTCAAGGGTGTTTTTGTATCTTTTTCGGGTATTTTAATGCTTGGAAGGGTGTTTGAGGGTGTTATTTGGGGTTTTCAAGGGTGTTTTTGTCTTTTTTAAGGTTTTTTATGTTTGGAAGGGTGTGTAAGAGTGTTATTGTGGTTTTCAAGGGTGTTTAAGAGAAATTATTGTGGTTTTCAAGGTTGTTTTTATATCTTTTGGGGGATTTTAAGGTTTTTCTATATTTCAAGTTTTCAAGGGTGTTTAAGGAAGTTATTGGGGGTTTTTAAGGCTGATTTTGAAATATATTTTAGGATTTTCAAGTTTTTTGTGTGTGTGCTGTTTGAAATTTAACGTAATGTAACAAATGAGGAAAGTTATCGGGGTTTTAATAGTGTTTTTGAAATGTAGTATAGCATTTCCATATTTTTCATTTATTTATCTATTTGGCTACTTGAAACCTAACCTAACCTATTCTAACCTAACCTTTTTGCAGCACGTGGCAGTCCCAGTGTCGGGCAACATCGCCACCCTGACCACAGCGCCGGTGTCCCCGGGCGGCACCACCACGCTGAGCCCTGAGGTGATCATCATGGACGACGCCACACACCAGCCCATCAACCTCAATATTATCCCGCGCATGATCACCACCACCGATCCTGTCACGTCCTCACCCCATAGCAGCCACGCGTTAGTCACTGAGGAGGAGGTGGGGGAGGTGAGTGTTTAATTAGGTTAGGTTGTTGTTGTTCTTGTTGTTCTCTCTCGCTCTATTTATTTATTTATTATTGAGTGTTAATGATGGGTGTTCTTGTTGTTGTTCTTGTTGTTCTTGTTCTCTCTTTGTTTTGTGTTTGTGTCTGTTTTTTTGTTTTTTTGTCTCTTTTTCTTGTTTTTTTTCTTGTTTTTCTTTGTTTTTGGTTGTTGTTCTTGTTCTCTCTCTTGCTCTCTTTGTTTTGTGTGTCTGTTTTTGTTTTTTGTCTCTTTTTCTTGTTTTTTCTCTCTTTTGTCTTGTTTTTTGTGTGTTTCTCTCTTTTTTTTACCTTTTTTGTTACTTCTTTGTTTTTCTTTCTATTTCTTTATCTTTTCCTTTGTTTCTTGTTTTCTTTAAGTTTTTTCCATCTTTTCCTCTTTTTCTCTGTCTTCTTCTCTAGTACTGAAGGAATTAATAATCTAACAATACAACCACAAAAACACACCTTTAAAAAACACATACATCTTCTATAAACCACTTAAGAACCAACATTAACTCTCTCTCTCTCTCTCTCTCTCTCTCTCTCTCTCTCTCTCTCTCTCTCTCTCTCTCTCTCTCTCTCTCTCAACAGTACCAGCTTGCCAATTCAGGTCGCAGTACTCTGGAGGTCCGAGGAGAAGAGGGCAGTGTTTATGTGTGGCACGGCGTCTTTACTAACTGAGACAAAGGTGGGTACTGGTGGTAGAGAGAGAGAGAGAGAGAGAGAGAGAGAGAGAGAGAGAGAGAGAGGGAAAGAGAATGATGGAGAAAGAAGAAGGGGGTTATAATGTTGATTTTTGAAGGAAGACAGGATAGTGAGATTAATTAATGAACAGAAGAGAGGAAGAGAAGAAGAGAGGAAGAGGAGGAAGAGAAGAAGAGAGGAAGGAGGAATAATTGTTGGTATTTTGTTATTATTTATGTGTGTATGTGTGTGTATGTGTATGTGTATGTGTATGTGTGTGTGTGTGCGTCATTCAATCATTATCAACCAACTAAAAAAACTCATTATTATCATTATTATTACCATCATTATCATCACCATCATCATCATTTTGTAGAGAGAGAAGTTGTCATTGCATTATTAACTATCCACCACCACCACCACCGCCACCACCACCACCACCACCACCACCACCACCACCACCACCACCACCACTCTCTGTTCCAGGTGGTGTTGCTGTACTGGCCTCGTGTGTCCAGTATACATCCACTAAGGCCCTCCAACCTTCCAGAGCCTTCCAGAACGTTGTGAAGTGTACAGCCTCTGCTCTGGACTCTGCTGGGCTTGGTTTGTCTGTCTGTCTGTACGTGTGTCTGTGTCTGTGTGAGAGAGAGAGAGAGAGAGAGTGATATGAATGACTTTATTTTTTACCTTTGTCAGATGCAGGGAAGTAAATAAATGTGAGGAAGAGATTATTTAAGTTAGCGTTTTATATATATATTTCTCTGTGTGTGTGTTTATTTAATGTGTTTTTTTAAGGGTTTTTTGTTTTTTTATATTTTTGTTTTGTGAAGGGGAGTTTTTTTTTTGTTTGTTTGTTTATTTTTGCTTTGTTTATTTGTTTTTGTTTTTTTACTTATTTATTATTTTTTGTCTTGTTTATTGTATTTACTTATTCATTTATTCCTTTTTGGTTCATTTATTCATTTTTATTTATTGTTTATTTGTTCTTTTTTTTTCACTTTTATAATTTGTTTATGTTTTGCAGCAGATTGTGTTTTTTAAAAGGTGTTTTTTTGCTATTTTCTTTATTTTTCCTCTTTTTTGCCGTTTTTCCTTTTGTTTTTCCTATTCTGCATTTCGTTTTCTTTGTTATTCTTTACTTTGTCATATTTTTTCCCATATTTTCTCTTTATTTATTTACTTTATCTTATTTGAGTGATTTTTTTCCATTTTAACTTGTTCATTAATCTTTTTCCTTCCTTATTAATGATCTCAGTACCTTATCATCATATCCACTTTACTTTTAACATCTAAACTAGCCAAGAAACAAAACAAAACAACCTTACATGAAAATAACAACTAATTTTGAAACCTTTCTATCACTAAACACTCCTTAATTCCATCATTTCAAAGGTGTATAGATCATTTTAACCTCTTCAGTACTGGGACACATTTTTACCACGAGTTTTGGGTGTGATTAGACGCTTTTATTGACATTAGCAAGGGTCTATGGAGGTGAGAAGATTAATGGCCAGAGTCTGTACTGTTTTAACCCCCACATGAGTTTCTGAAGCTGTGGAAAATCAATAAATAAAAATAAATATGAAAATGCGTCCCAGTACTGAAGGGGTTAAAGGTTTTTTGATTTACTGAGAGTGCCGTTAATTGTGTTATCTTGAACTGTTGACCTGAAAACACCTTAACTTAACCTCAACACTAACATAGACTGAGAGAGATATTAGGTTAGGTTAGGTTATGATGTTTGTTTACTGTCAAGAGCCATGAAAACACTGGAATATTAACTGGGGATAGACTGGGTTAGGTTAGGTTAGGTTAGGTTTGGTGAGAGTGTTATGTTATCTATGCATTGTTATTATTCAGTATATTAGCGTTTGGATGTCCAGGATTTTACGTCTCTGTGTATTAGAATGAATGGAAATGGGATACACTTATTGACGAAGAAGAAATGATGATAATATTAGAGTAACAATCACACACACACACACACACACCTTACTACATCCCAAAAGGTTTTCAATATGTACCCAAAAACTTACACATGAGTCAGATTGGGAGAAAAAGGAATTAAGTTATTGGTAGTTACTTTTCAGGGGATTTTATCAAAGACCGGTGAATGAAAGCTTTAGTGGCTGTATAGAAAATTTAGTGTTTTCAAGAGTGTTTTCATTGTTCTTATAGTTTGACAGGTTGTAAGGAAAAATTAATGGGTGTTTTCATGTATATTCAAGGTTCCAGTGACAAATTGACAGTTTTAGAGTTATTTATCAAGTTTTTTCATAGTTCTAATAGTTTGATAAGGTGTTCAAGGTAATTATTGGCATTTTCAGGTATTTTCAAGGTTTTTATTATAGTTTGATGGTAAAAAGTTAGTTGGTGGGATTTACAAGAGTGTTTTTTCATGGTTTTAATAGTTTGAGAGGCTATAAAGAAAGGTATTATCATATTTAAGTGTTGTCAATGTTGTAGTGATAGTCTGACAGTCTAAAGTTAGTTGTTGGGGCGTTTAAGAGTGTTTTTCATGGTTCTTATAGTTTGACAGTTTGATGGTTTTTAATGGAAGGTAAATGACTTGCGAGATAACTTAGAAATACGAGAGAGAAGGGAAAGCAAAAGGAAAATAGCACACAGACTACACTAAACACAGAGAGAGAGAGAGAGAGAGAGAGAGAGAGAGAGAGAGAGAGAGAGAGAGAGAGAGAAGCAAACTTGACTTTCCTTCACTCACAGAGACACAACACAGGTTAGCAGATGTTCCCCGACACAACACACTGAGATTAATGTGATAAATCTTTCTAAATCACACCTCAGATAACACAAAGAGAGAGAATAATAATATAAAAAGCAAAACAAACGCACTGATATTTCTTAGTGTTTGAACATTTTAAAAAACATGATAAAAAAGATGATAAAGTAAAGAGAAAGAGAGAATAGGTAAATAAAAAACCCTATATTGATAATTCTCACAGTTTCAAAGCATCCAATAAGACACAGATAATGAAAATAAAGGGAAAAATCAACTACATCACATATTACACTCTTGCCACACTCAAAATATAATCAAAACAAAATATTTCCCTAAACACACGCATGATATTAAAAAACTAAGAAAATATCAAACTCCTTACCACACTTCAAACACAATAAAAACAAGATCTTTCTCTCAAACACTACAATCAGTATTAGGGAAAGAAAAACATGCCACAATAAATAAACCAAAGAAAGTAACATCTCTACAAAGAAAATAATATCAAACTCTACCAAACTTTAAAAAAAACACAATACAAACTGCAAATCCTTCAAACATTAAGAAAAAAACACGATAAAAACAAAGAAAACATCAAACTAACACACTCGACTTAAATAAGCACTTCAAATCCTCAGAGTCAGCATTCACAAAGTGTTTAGGAGTGCTGGAGTGCTGGTGGTGGTGGTGGTGGTGGTGGTGTGGTGGTGGTGGTGCATCAGGCCAGCACTCCCTCTCTCCCTTAACACACCCCAGGCTGCAGGAACACACTCACACCCAAACACTGGTACCTTAAGTGCTTGACAATTTGTGCCTCTTGCAGTGTTTTCTCTGCAGCTTAGCATCAGGGGCGGTAATAACAGAGATTCTTAAGTACACAGCTTCCTCTTATATACGTTTGTTGTCTTAAAATGCATCTTAATCTCCCAAAATATGAGTACGTTAGCCATCATCTCATTAGCAGTATATTTGAAGGTGGTGATGAGGTGATGAGTTAAGTACAACACCAGTTTCAGGAGGTTAAGGTGAATTATGAGACTCGAAACTTGTCTAAGGAAATGCTACAGACTTAAGAATCCCTTTTAATACGTGTCCAAAATTCTTAATCATTCGTACATACATACATGCTACCTATATAACCTAACCTAACCAGCATTATTCCATGTATTCCTGGACATTGTGTGTGTGTGTGTTTATGTATAGTGTGTTATTGTACAGGGCTGTGTGTGTGCGTGTGTGTGTGATTTTATTTTAATTTTTATGGTTCATTTTCATTGTAAAAGGGAAGAGATTAGATGAGTTTTGGTGTTAGTGCTGTAATGTATAGGTATTATTTCCTGTGTGTGTGTGTGTGTGTGTGTGTGTGTGTGTGTGTGTGTGTGTAGTGTACGTTGCTGTATTGTGCTAACCTTTCAAAAGCTTAGGTGGAGTTAGAAATAAGCTTTTTACAGTGCTTTTTGTCAGCCAGGACTTGTATGTGTGTGTGTGTGTGTGTGTGTGTGTGTGTGTGTATGAGATCTTTATATACATTCCAGCCTGTTCATTAGTCCAGAGTTCCCTCACGTGACACAGCACACAGCATAGGTAAGATACATGGCGTGTGTTGCCTATGTGTCTATAAACTGTGTGTGTGTGTGTGTGTGTGTGTGTGTGTTGGTTGTGGAGAGCAGGTGTGGTTGCAGATAAAACACAATTGAAATACCTTAAGTGTGGAAAAATTGATATAGATATTGCACCATTGAAATATCTTGAGTTTGGAAAGATTTTTGGTGTTTAATTTGAGTTTTGAGAAGATTGGAAAGTTTGATGGGAAAGAAAATGGGTTGTACTTTCATTTATTGGTGTTGAAATAAGATAACTCAGATTTTTCTTCGTAACTGTTTTTTTTTTAATGATTTTTTTCGGTTCACCCATATTAAAAAAGAAGAAAAAAATAGATATAAAAGTAAGATAACATTAACATTTTTCCCTATAATTGGCCTACATATTGCACATTATTATCAACACTATTCTCATCACCATAACACCAAAGCCACACTATCCCCCCAAAAGAAACAAAACAAAATAAAACAAAAAAGAAAACAGCTGAAAGAGAACTAAAACTCATTAAGCATCTGCCCAACCCACACACACACACACACGCACACACGCACACACGCACACACACACGTACACAGCTTATGGTCGCGTGTGGGAAGTCTGGTGGTATATCCTTTCCTTCTACGAGTCGGTGTAGGAAGAGACTCAACAAGGGACAAAATATAGTACAAATGTTTGCTGCTGCGCTGGTTGTAAATTATTGTATTTTGAAGACGTGGGTTTGTGGTTTTTTTATTATCGTCTTATTATTATTATTCATTCTTTTATTTATTTGTTTATTTGTTCATTTGTTTTTTTTTGCTTACTTTTTTGGGGTGTTTATAGTTCTTGATTTGTCTATTTTTTTCATTCTTTTATTTATTTTATTTTAGAATTTTTGAGGTGTTTATAGTTTTGTTGTTTATGTATTTCTTTTTTTTTACTTTGTCTTGGTATTCATTCTTTTTTATAATTTTTGTTTGTTTATTTGATTTTCTCATGTGTTGGAAAATGGTTAGGTTGTATTGTTAACATTATTATTATTCTATTTATTTATTTTTTCTCATTATAGGGTTGAATGAAGGATTACTATTTCATTATTCTTATTCATTCATTTATTTGAGAGGCACATTACCAGATAAATAATAAAATAAATAAAAAACAAAAAGAAGAAAAGTAAAAAAGAGCATTTTGTCTTCCAGCTAAATAATTCAACTAAGTAAATATCAAACTTTTGCACAGAAAATATAAAAAAGTGAATAAAAAAATTGGGGTGTGGTTTTTTTTTTTTACAATATAGAGTTTGTATTTATTTTATTGCAAGGTGTTTGTTTGTTTGTTTGTTTGTGTGTTGCATTTGTATTGCAAGAAGTGTGTGTTTGTAGCTTTGTGTGTTTCTGGGAGTTATTATTATTATTATTATTATTATTATTACTACTATTATTATCTTTATTATTACTATTATTATTACTCTTACTATTATTATTATTATTATTATTATTATTATTATTATTATTATTATTATTATTATTATTATTATTGCTGCTCCATCTGTTTCTTATGTATTTTAGGGTATTATTATTATCATTATTATTATTCAGACTAATTTACTTATGTTTATCTACTTATTTATTTATCATTTAATTATTTTTGTGTTTCTTTATTATTTTTGTCAGTCTCCCCACGTGTTATGGAAGAAGTGAGTGGTGTTTGTTACATAAATGAAATGGTCAGTACATTATTACGACAGGTGCATCTAATAACTTTATTATTATTATTATCACCGAAGTATATTTTGTATCAAAATAAAAATTACATAGCAAACTAGATCGCCCAACTCTTTTATTCCCTTCTGTCATCCTTGTGTGTGTGTGTGTGTGTGTGTGTGTGTGTGTGTGTTGATAGGATGTTTTGTTCTTTATTGAGGAAATGCGTTCTTTTTCACTGCTTTTAATGTTTGTGTCATTTTTTTTCATCCTTCTCCTTTTCTTCCTCTTCTTCATTTTCTTCACCTCTTCTAAAGTAAATAAACTGAACATCTACTCTTTCAAACCTCGCGCCCTTTTTTTAGAATTTTCCTCTTCACACTGCAATATAACTTTTAAGGAAGACAAACATAGAAAAGGACACTATTCATTTACTTCCCCACCAATTCCCATCCTTTACAATCGTCT
>JAHFWG010000291.1:2116-34690 GCA_020233015.1 Callinectes sapidus | reverse complement strand
TGTTGTTTGGAGTTTATTTATGCTTTGGGAATTAGTTAGAGTATTTATCCAACCGGAAAATGTCCAAATTTTGGGTCTGAAAGCGTTTTTTCGAAGGGTCATTTTCAAAATGGTCTCCCCTAAAATACGTACGTAAATATAGACAGTCAACTAGAGCACGGGGCTGGGCTGTGACGTCATCAGCCGTGACGTCACAATGATGGCCGCCTCCTGCTGCCTCCCCTACCTGACCCTTATCTTACTTATATATCATGATTTACTGCATGTTTACCGTGTGTGTGTGTGTGTGTGTGTGTGTGTGTGTGTGTGTGTGTGTGTGTGTGTGTGTGTGTGTGTGTGTGTGTGTGTGATACTGTTATACTGTTATATTGTTATATTTGCTCTTGTCATAATATCTAGCATTGTGAAGTGATTTTTTCCAGGTATATTGAGGTATTTTCTGGTATATACGTCATGTGTGTGTGCATGGACTTGCATGATGTTTATACTTTCATGTCTTTGCCCCCCACAACATGTGTAGTTGTACTATTTACAGAGGGGTGTCTGTTTTATGGGAGATGATGTGCTCCTCGGGGCACATCGTCTCGCATTTAATTAAGTGTTTATGGGGATGTGTTGTGGGTGTTCCACGGTGTGAATGTGTTGTTGTGTGGGGTTACATATATTATACACTTTTTACATTAATCAGTAGACACCACGGTACAAACAGGGAAATGTGCGGTTTAGAGAGAGGGAAGCCAGGGTCCGCGTCTTTCTTAGGGAGGCAGTGACATTGATTAAGCTTTGAAACAAGCTAGTTTATTAATAATGCTGCCTTGGCCATCAGACCAAACGCCATCCGCAAGGTTCTCGCCCTCTGTGTGGTGTGGGTGAGTGTCTTTTACTTCCTGCTGGTCAGTGTTGCAGAGAGTATTAGTTGTGTTTTGTGTTTGCGGGTGTTACACTGGGGAGAGAGACCGAGTGTAGCAACCTGATGAGTGAATGATGAGGAATATAGAAATGTACATAATATAGGGTGATGACAGGATGTGTATTAACACACTATAATCACTGAGAAAGAGGCTCAGGACAGAGACAGTCCCGAGATGCTAGATGCTGCTTTCACCATCATCATCACAACAAGCAAGTTAACAACACAGAACACTCGCTCTCTCTGCCCCGCCGCCCCGCATCACTTTTTTGTCACCACACCACCTGTACCGCCCCTCCACGATAGAGGAATCTAAAGAATACTTCTTCCTTGTCAGTCCATTGATAAAAGGACGCACATTACACTATAAACTCATCGCTACACATACCGTCCCGTGACGTGCGGCGCTAGTTAAGTCAGCCAAGACATTCCTGACGGCGGAGTGAGTGGTTGGGTGGGTGTGTGTGTTCCTCCAGCGCCGCGGCACCCCATAGCACCACGGAGGAGGGTAAGGAGGAGGAAGGGGAAGCCATATCAAGGGGCGCCACTCAGCAGGGCCAGCGAGGACATCATGATTCCTGAAGTGGATATTTTTGTTGGAAATTATACCATTATTGATCAAGAAGTGTTTGAACTATGGGTTCAGGGATATTCTGGTGAGTGCCTGTCTGTGTGTGTGTGTGTGTGTTTGTCTGTCTTGACTTGATTATCTGTGTGTGTCAGTCAGTCTGTTTGTCTCTTTGGTCATGTGTGTGTGTCAATATCATCACTTTAACCACCCCACAAACCCCGGGGAAGCACAAACTCATTACCTCCCCTGCCATACCACAGTGGTGGAGTGTGTGTCGGTGTTGCAGCAGCGGGGGGAGCTGGAGGCATGGGGGGCGGCGCAGGAGCTCCTTGCCTCGGACACTGGGGATCACTACCGCACCTTTGGCATGCTGGAGAAACTATTACTTACACCCCCCAAGCTGGCCGAGGAGTGGATCTTTCAGCTTGAGCCGGCCGTACAGCGCATGGTTATTGAGAAGTGAGTTAGGGTTGTTGTATTTTCTTTTATTTATTTGTTTTCTTCATTTATTTATGATTAATTTAGGTTAGGTTAATTTTATTATTGTTTTTCTTTTTAATTTTTTTCCTGTCTTTTAATTTTTCCAATGTTAAGTATGTTTGAATATTTCCTTTTATTTTTTTTTCTATTTTTCCTTTTCATTTTCTTCCCTTTCCTATGGTTATGTAAAGTAAGTCATTAGGTTAAGATTAATAAGTTTCTCTCTCTCTCTCTCTCTCGGCAGGTATTATGAACTGGATGACATTGTTATCCGAGAAATCATTGGAAAGAAGTTGTCGGGGCGAACCAGGAAGGATCTTGATGACGTGGCAGAGAAGACTGGTGTGCTGCTTAGGTCCTGCAGGTAAATATGTCTCTCCTTTCCTGTGGTGCATCCAAGAGTGGTAGAATTAATTACTGAAGATTTTGTTCCTTATTTTCTTTCTGTGGACATAATACTTACTGTTTACTAAGGTGATCTGTTTACTTGCAGTTATTATTCGATTGACTTTTTTATATGATCTATGTCAGTCTTTATTGCTTTGCTCTCTCCCCATAACTTTGCCAATGATGGACTGACGTTGTTTTGCTTTCAGGCGTCAATTTGATAACGTGAAGAGGATTTTCAAGCACGTGGATGAGATGACGGGTTCTGTGATGGCCAATATACAGTCTGCCTTCCTGCTGCCGCCGCCGCTGGCCAAGTGAGTCAGTAGTGGTGGTGGTAGTAGTAGTACCACCAGCCCTAACCTAACCTAATCAAACATTCCCTCATCTCACACACAAACAGTAGTAGTATGTCATTAAGATCATTGAATCATATCCAAAACTGAAGGTAAAAATGTGTCTCAGTAGTGAAGGGGCTAATCTAACCTAACCAAACACTGCACACACACACACAGAAAATATGCATCGATCGTCTTCATCATCAACAACCGCTTTGAGACGAGCAAACGCAAGCTGAACTACTTGACGTTTGAGGACTTCTCGGTGTGTGCGTCCCTCATGATGTCTTCCTGGACCACAGCAAGCCCCCTGGCCCCCGCCCTGGCCCCTGACACAAGGGACGACACTGATTTTGACCGGGACTTCCTCATTGAGCTTAGGGACTTCAAACTTCTGCTGGACCGCGAGAAGGAACATAGAAAGTGAGTTGTGTGTGTGTGTGTTGGTTTTAAGTGTCTGTGTGTATGTTTGTTTGTTTGTTTTAAGTGTTTGTGTGTGTGTGTGTGTATGTGTGTGTGTAGTTAGGTTAAGAGTTTTTCACATTTTTGTAAATCTATTTCACCCCCAAATCTTGACTGTAATCTAACCCAACACTACCCAAACTTACCTAACCCTTTCCTCTCTCATCCCACAACGCAGCATCACATTAAGAAAGACAGAGGAAAGATAGACATCATTCTTCTATTCTACCCCCAAATCTTTACCATAATCTAACCCAACACTACCCAATCTTAACTAACCCTTTCCTCTCTCAATGCAGCGTCACGTTAAGCCATCTCAGAGGAAAGATACCAGACCGCATGTGTTCAGAGGTGGAGAGCAACTTCAAGACCTACTCAAGAGGCATCATAAACATCGGCTGCTCTCTTAACAACTCAAGGGATCTGCGAGACTTCTTTGTGGATGCGGTGGAGAGGGTGGTGGAGCCGTGCAGACAGGCCAGGTGGAAGTCGGCGGAATTAGAGGTGTTCCTGAAGGTGTATGCCGAGGCTGGCTCTGCGCTGGATATCATGGCCAGGTAGGTGTGTTCGTGTGTGTGTGTTTGTGGGTTTTTTGAGGTGTGTTTAGGGTTCGTTTGTTTTCTTGGGGGTGTGTTTCTTGTGGTTGTGGTGCTGTGTTGGATTTTATGGTGAAGTTTGTGTGTTTGTATGTGTGTGTGTGTGTATGTGTTTGTTTTCATTTAGGTGTGTTTTGTGTGGTTTTTATGATGGTTTGGGGTGTGTTCAAGTGTGTTTATTAATTCTTTTTTTGTTTTGTGGTGTTTTAAGTGGTTTACTGTGTCTTTTTGCATTTTGTGATGGTGTATGGGTGTGTTTATTGTGCGTTCTTCCTGTTTTCTCTGATTTATGTGGTGTTTGAAATTTATTGTTGCTGTTCTTGTTTCTTGGTGCTTTTAAGATGGTTTGGAGGTATTTAATGTTTACAATATGTCGTCATGTTTTTTTCTACATTTTTTTAGTGTTTTAAGTATGTTTTTGCAATATTTTTTTTCTGTTTGGTCTGTTTTCTTTATTCATTTTATTTTTGAAGGTGTTTTTTGTGTTTAGTGGATTATAGGGAATTTTGAATGTGTGTGTGTGTGTGTGTTTGGGAAGTTTGTAAGTTTTGATGGTGCTTCTTGCAGTCTTGCTTTATTTCTTTCTTGTCCCATTTTTTGCCAAGAAAGTTACCATTGTTGTTGTTTTTGAAATGCTCTTGCTAATCAGTCTTGTTTTAAGAGTTATTAAAATTTCTGCTTCATCTTTCTCTGCTTGATATTTGTACTTTCAATCTTGCATAATTTCTATCTTTTTTTTTTCATGTGCTGAGAAAGTTGTTATTGTTGTTTTGATGTGTCAATATAAAATTATGCTAATCTTTATACTTTCAATATTGCTTAACTTCTATCTTGTTCTTTTTTTGTGCCAAGAAAGTTTTGAAGTGTTCTTGCTTCTCAATCTTATCTATGGAGTGATATTTCTGCTTTATCTTTACTATTGAAGTTTTCTTGCACCTTTTTGTTTTTTCATCTTCCAATTCTACTTAATAATGATCTATATTGTTCCTCTTTGTGCTAAGAAAGTTGTTATTGTTGTTGTTTTTAGTGTTACCGTAGCTTCTTCTCAGTCTTGTTTTAGGAGTGGTAAAAATATTTCTGCTTAATCCGTACTATCATTGTTTGAAAGTGCTGTTCTTTATACTCTCTTAATATTGCTTCATCTCTTTCTGGTTGTTGTTGTTGTTGTTATTGTGAAGTATTGTTGCTCCTCAATCTTATGTTATGAGTAATAGAAAAAGCTTAAATTTGACTACTATTGTTGTTTTGAAGTGCCATTTTTATCCTGTCAGTCTTGCATAATCTCTATATTTTTTCAAAGTTATCCTTGCTGCTCTCAACTTCCTGTATTAGTCCAAGAATATTACACAAAAAAAAATGGAAGTCCTTCTTTGATCTCTTATGAAGTGTTATCCCGTACCTCCTCAGATCTTGCATTAGTCAAACAGTAATACCAAATATCCTGCCTCTTTATCTGTACGTCTTCAATATTTATCGCTTTGTGTGCTTCTATATGGAGATCCGTCAGTGTTTGGTACCCGTGTTAGGTCTGTACTCAATAACGCTTCACTCCCCCACCGCTACTGTTCTTTGAGGCTGCAGAGAGTACAGGCTGGGTTTCTGAGGGTGTTTCTCTTTTCAATTATATAGTAACGTTTATCATTTGCCATTAGAACCATAAAAACACCCTCGAAAACTGGTGTCACTTGAACAGCAGCCTTTTGGAATAGTAGACGTGTACCGGTGAAGTGTCTGAATATGAACCTTAGTCTCTGGACACAAATTAACAGATCTTTGAGTATGTAGCTTTTTTTGAGAGGAATTTTGAGTTTTTTACAATCCATCTTAACCTTTGAAAATTGATGTTGTACTTTAAAATTACCTCATTATCGGTAAATTTGAAGAAGTACAACGCCAGAGGAAGAGGTTAAAGTTGATTGTAAGATAAGGAATTCGTCTGAGGAAGAGTTGCATAGGAATCTCTGTTAATTTGTGCTATGGGTAGTGTCCAATGCTGAGGTCTTTGTGCTATCAGTGCTGTTGTTAAGAATGCATGATGATGTGATACTGCCATTAAACTATCTCTCATTGCTGTCCTCCTCCTCCTCCTCCCCCACCTCCTCCTCCTCCTCCTCCACCTCCACCTCCACCTCCTCCTCGTCCTCCTTACACCACAAGAAAACATAAAGGAAGAAGGTGAGAAGAAAATACAGGAAAGAAAAGACAATCCCTTCACATTCTAGATAATGGCACCCTTGCATGTCTCACACACACACACACACACACACACACACACACACACACACACACACACACACACACACACACACACACACACCATCACTCAAACACGAAACAGAAGCAAATCCGTTTTTTTTTCCTTGCATGTTATTTGGGAAACTAATGTGACGTTTATTTGTTTGTCTGTTTGTTTGTTGTTGTTGTTGTTGTTGTTTGTTGTTTTGTTTGTGTTTGTGTGTGTTTGTTTGTCTGCATGTCTTGTTGTCTTGTTTTTTTGTTTGTTTTCTTGCGTTTTTTCCCGTTTTCTTTGGGTTTTCTTATTTTATTTGTATTTCATTCTTTTTATTGATTTATTTTTTCTGTTTCATTCTTTTTATTTTTGTTTTTGTTTCTTTTTCATTTGTTTATTTTCTCTGTACCTTCTTTTTATTTCTTTTCTTTTCTTTTTCAGTTATTTATTTTGTATATATTTTTTTGGTCGTTAATTGGTATTATTTGAATTTCCTCTCCTGTTCCTTCTTTCCTTTCTTTATCTTGTTTTGTGTTTCTTCATTTTATCTTTTTTTGTCTCATTTTCATTTTCCTGTGTATCTATTTTATCATTATCTATTTTGTTTTCTTCTCTTTTTTCTCTCTTTTATCATTGTCTTGCTTTTCTTATTTCTCTTTATCACTTTTGTCTGTTTTTCTTTCATCTTCATCGTATTTTAACTGCGTGTTTAATTTTCTCAGTCTGTTAGTGTCTGCATTGCCTTGTTCAGCTTAATGTCTTTTTATATCACTTCTAAGCTTAACTATTTTGTATTTCTTTATTTCTTTTTAATCTTGTCTCTCCTTGTCTAACATTTTTCTTGTCCTGTTTCTTCTATAAATCCTACTTTTTCTCCTTATTTCTTGTTTTTTCCTTGCCTAGTACTCATTTTCTCCTCTTCTAAATTTTTTCTTACTTACTTTTTTATTTTCTTACCTAACGCTCCATTCCTCTTTCCTTTTTTTACTACTTTTCTCTACTTCTTATTCTTCTCTCATTTTCTCGTCCTTTCTTCCTTCACATATTTCAACTTTTGTCCTCTTCCTCCCAAACCATATTCTTTTTTTCATTTCCTAACTTTCCTCTCTCTCTCTCTCTTACTCTTTTTCCACATTTTCTCAACTTATCCTCTCTTTTTCTTCTCTAAACTTAATCTTTCTTAATTTCCTAACTTCTCTCTCTCTCCCTTACTCTTTTTCCTCATTTTTCTTGATTTCCTAACTTCCCTCTCTCTCTCTCGTACTCTTTTTCCACATTTCCTCACTTATCCTGCCTTTTTCTTCTCTAAACCTAACCTAATCCCACTCAGCACCTCCGTTCCCCCACCTAACCTAACGCCCTGTCTTGCCGCGGCCCCCACAGTGACCACTCCCTGCGCACCACATGGGAAAGGTACATGAACACTATGAGGGTGTGCCTGACGCAGCTGTACCACTCATGACGTCACGCCCCACCGCTGCGCCTCACCAGGACCTCCACCGTGCAGGAGAAGGTTGTGGTGGCCGACTGACCCTCACTTTCGCAAGGTAAAGGGTTGTGGTTGTTGTTGTTGTTGTTGTTGGTTGGTTTAGGTTAGGTTAGGTTAGTGGTGGTGGTGAAAAATTTATGCATTGATTTTGTTTGGTTTTCGTTGTCCTTTTTTTGCTGTTTTGTTTTTGGTATTTATTGTCGTTTTTGGAGTTTATTAATTAAGGATGTTAGTACTACTAATAATAATACCAGCATTTGTTTATTTGTTGATTTCTGTTTTGTTCATTTGTCACTTGTTTGTTGTTTATGCCGAGTCAATACTGTTACTATAGAAAGCTATCTTTTGTTTATCTAATATGTCTTGTTTTGTTTGTTTAATCTTGTTTGTTTAGTAATTATTTAAGTTTAGTGTATGGTTTAGTATACACACACACACACATAGATACTAGCTGAAAGTAATGTTTTTATATAGAAGTACTAATAGTGTTGATGCTTTGCCAGAATATTAGTTGCCATATGATAGATTTTTGTAAATATAGTTGTGATAATATTGTTCTTTTTCTTGTTGCTGCTGTTATTATTCTTGTTTTCTCTCATTGATCTATTGCTACTACTACCATATTTCCACTACTACTACTACTACCACCACTACCATTTCTTCAATTACTACTACTACCATTACTACATCTGTCTGAACCACCACCACCACCACCACTTGTAGTAGTAGTAGAAGTAGCATATCACCACCACCACCACCACCACCACCACTGTCACCCTTACCTTGTGTCTCCAGTCCCAAGAAGGTGCAGCCTCTTCATTGCCAGGAAGTGTTCTCCGGCACAAGGTGAGACTCGGGACCAGCTACTGAAGGAGGTGCTGAAGGAGAGACAGACTGAGGGATTTGTGTTTCTAAGTTATTACAAGGAAGGAATATAGGGAAAAAAATGAATTACAAGCTAGTCTCAATAAAATGTCTTAACCTGAAAGAAATCAAGTAAAAAATATATATGCTTGACTATTATGTGTATTGATATATTAGATGCATTCCTTCCCCGAAACAGGTTCTTAATGTTGTTTTTCTTTCACTCTTCACAGCTCATCGCCAGTCAAGCTTAGAGTGAATGGCTGGCTACCTCACTCACTCACTCAAGAAATCCTCCTCTCATTCCTTCCTTCCTTTCTTCTATTTTCTCTTTTTTCCTTTTCTCTTGTTCTAGTTTTCAGTTTTAGTCTATCACCTTTCTTCCTGTCTTCTTTTTCCTTCCATCTCTGCCTTTTATCTTTCATTCCTTCCTTCAATTTTCTTATTTTCCCTTCCCTATCTTCCTTCATTTCTTTCTTTTCCTCCTCTTCCCTTCTCTTCCTCCCTCCCTCCCTCCCGTGCTGCACCAGAAGGGACTTAGCTACATAATATTAGTGGTCTCTGCATCTCATAGTGAAGGTTAACAATGCATGCTGAGTTACAAGTTCCTTAGGTAATAGAGAAAGTAATGAATATATAACTTGGGAAATGGCAAATATATGGTTTAGATGATAGAAAGGGTATATGCGTCAGGCTTAACTGTACTTGGGAAATGGGAATATATGAAAGGTTTATAAGTTTTGTGTTGTTGAAAGTGGTTAAAGGAAAGTAAGTGTGGGAAATTGGGAAGTGTGTGTGTAAGTTTTTGTGTTGTTGAAATGGATTGAAGGGAAATAAATGTTGAAAAAAACACAGGAAATGATGAATAAAGTGAATAAAAAGACAAGAACAAGTAGATGAGGAAAATAAAATCAAAACAATGAGGTGAAGAAAATGAAACTAGAAAATAATGAAGACAGAGCAAAAAATAAATGCCTAAAAAAAGAAAATAAAGAGTAAAAGTTAGAAGTTGAAATGAAATTAATCAAAATTTGAGATAAAGAAAATAAATCTCTTGATGGGGCCACAAGTTGATTTGCTTTATTTATTTATTCATTTTATCTTTCCAGAGTTATAGAAAAAAAAGCTAGTCATTGGAAAAAGTTGTATATTTGTAAAAGTTATATGGAAAGTGTTGTATTGGCTAATGTGTATATTGATATCATGGTTTTTGTATAGCTTGTGTATTTGGGGAAAGCTATACTGTGTGTGTGTGTGTGTGTGTGTGTGTGTGTGTGTGCGTGTATGTGTGTGTTTGTGTGTATGTGTGTGTTTGTGTGTGTTATGAACATCCACACTGATATATTAAAGATGTTTATTGCTGTGTATATTGAAATAACAAATGTTTACCTGTTACTTTCTATTTTTTCATTGTATTATTGTGTGTGCGTGTGTGTGCGTGTGTGTTGTAAACATACCCGAACTGTTAGAAGTTATTGATGCAGTGAAGTGTATATTGGAAAAGATAACTGCTTTGTATATTGAAATGAAGAATGTTGAGGTGTACGTATATCCATTTTGTGTTGTATGAATGTTTGTATGTACGTCATATGCATACACCATCACAAGTCACGTATGGAGTGTTGTGTATATTAATGTTTATTACTTTGTATATACTAAAATAACCAATCTTTATGTATAAATCCTGCATTATTTGTGTTGTATGAGTGTGTGTGTGTGTGTGTTTGTGTTACGGTCATCCACACACACACACACACACACACTTGCCGAAAGCCATACACACTTTGTTCATTGTATAAAGATGATTTACAAAGACTCTTCTGTATTATACGTCAGATGTTCTTGTTGTTGCTTGTTATGTTATGCGACGAAAGCACCATTGTAAATAACACCAAACACACAACACACACAGAGAAACGTCATTGTTCACCATTACACTGTGATACACCATTCATTAATTACAATATTCTAAACCAAACTACCCACTCTTTATAAACACCCAAAAGATAAAGAAAGACAGGATGAACAGTGAGGAAATCTTTGTAATTAACTATCACCTGAACTGTAAGCCATCCAGCCTTTACAAACAGACAAAATAGAGAAAAAAGAGGAACACCACCAGTTTGGACCACTGGGACACCTGTATAGTGACGTTGGGTTTTGTTCTAGTCATCTCCGTGGCTTTGGAAAACAGCTGTGGTGGGAGAGCAAAGTGCTTCAGAGTATTGGCCATAAACATTAAGAGAAGGTTCTGCTAAATGAAAAATAAATGAAACTGTAAATGATAAATGAATGAATGTGTGAAATTCATAAGAAACTCAACACTCCCACTTTTTATTAAGGGAGAATCCAACTGTACCTGTAAAGCCTGTAAAGTGACTGTGGCAGGAGGAATCAAAGTGCAATATACTGATAAAATAACCCTCTTTATTTATATTTCAATTCTCTAAGGCTGACATTGGAAGTGTACATAGAGAGTTTAGTCTGACAGAAATAGGATTGATTAACCCCTTCGTTACTGGGACACATTATGATCATGAGGTTTTAGATATGATTAGATGATTTTATTGATATTAACAAGGGTCTATGGAGGTCAGAAAATTAATAGCCAGAGTCTGTACTATTTCAGTCCCCACAGGAGTTTCTGAAGCTGTAGAAAACTGACAAATAATAAGCAGAATGAATAAGAAAATGCGTCCCAATACTGAAAGGATTAATGGATAAAATAGAGGTTTAGATTAATGAAAACATGTTAATTAATTTACATACAAAAGCATCAATTAAAGGTTTGAAGAAGATAATACAAGGATTAGCTAACTTACTAAAAACTTACAAGCATAAAGTAAATGGATAAAAAAGATGACTAACAGATGTTTAAAGCACTGAATTAAATAAAAGTATCTTAATTAATCTCCAATAAAGAATGAAGAAGAATCAAGTGAAAGACAAGAATTAAATGTAAAATAAAGGGAAAAAAACACAAAATAAAGAGAAAAAAGAGAGAGAGAAAACCAAGAATAATCTCACACACTCCATGAAAAAAAAAAAAAAGAGAAAGAGAAGAAAAAACCCATTCCAACCCCAGACTAGCTAATCTCCGACAGCTTCCTCTTGCCGCTGTGGTGTTCGTGTGCGGCCACAATGGAGGTGATGATGTGGCAGCGTCGGGCCAGCCAGAGTTGGTGGTCCTGGTACATCTGTCGGCCGGTGTTGAAGAGGGTGCGTTCCAGGTGGTCAAAACGCGCCTTGTGACTCCCAACGTCGTCCTCCAAACAGTACAGGGAAGAGTCCATCACCTTGCGGAGTCTTAGTTTTAGCGTCTGCGGGGAGGGAAGGTGTGGTGAGGGTGTGGTAGGGAATGGGGGAGATAGGGTGAAGTGTTGAGGAAATTGATATATTAACGTACATACAAATGTAAGGAATGGGTGAAATGGGGTGAAATGTTAAGGAAATAGACATATTAACGTATATACACACAAGAAAAAATACAGAAGAAAACGACGACAAGATGAAATGTAAAGGAGATCAATACACACACAAGGAACGGGTGAAATGTTGAGGTAATAGACACATTAACGTACATACACATACACGCAAGAAGAAAAACAGAAAAAAAACAAAGACAAGATGAAATGTAAAGGAAATAAACACACACACAAGAAAATAGGATGAAAAAACAATAAAAAGGAAGGAAAAACAACAAAAAAATACACATACAAGAAAAAAGGATGAAAAAACAATAAAAAGGAAGGAAAAACAAGAAAAAATACACATACAAGAAAAAAGGATGAAAAAACAACAAAAAGGAAGGAAAAACAAGAAAAAAATACACATACAAGAAAAAAGGATGAAAAAAAGACAAAGTAAGAAAAACCAAGATAAAAATAACACCACAGAGAACCTCCGCCAGCAGTTCCCCCAGTGGCACTCCCTCGGCCCCGACCAGCGGCAGGAGGTGTCGGCCAAACTCGTAGAAATAAGGTGCCAGTCCCTGCAGGTCAACGATGGTGGCGTCGGCGCGAAGAATCTCCCTGCGGTAAGACACAATTATACATGACTGTATGTGTGTGTGCGTGTGTGTGTCTGTGTGTGTGTGTGTGTGTGTGTGTTTGTGTGTGTGTGTGTGTGTGTGTGTGTGAAAAAATAATGTTATTGTTTGGTTGATATTTTTCTTGCTTTTATTGTTTGGTTAGTATTTTTTCTTGTTCTTATTGTTTAGTTAATATTTTTTCTTGCTCTTTTTTAGTTAATATATTTTCTTTTTTTCCTTGCTCTTATTGTTTTGTTAATATTTTTTCTTGCTCTCTCTCTCTCTCTCTCTCTCTCTCACTTGTATCTATCATTGAAGGCTCTGGGCATGAGGCAGGTGACCAGCTTGCGCCTCGGCCCCAGGGCAGCGGCCAGCCACAGGGGCAGCTCCAGCTTGGTCCCCTTCTCCAGGTCCTTGCTGCGCCCTGAGGAGTCGAGGTACCCTGGGGGAGGAGGAATGGGGTTTACTGGGGAGGATTGGGGAGGAATGAGGTTTACTGGGTAGGACTGGGGGGCTTACTGGAGAGGAATGGAGGAGGGTTACTGTGGAGAGAGAGAGAAGGGAGGAAGGGGAAGATGATGATGGAAAGGAGATGAAGGGGGAAGAAAAATATTTACTACTACTACTACTACTGCTACTGCTATTACTACTAACTTACCCATGCCAACGACAGTCTTCTCAAATTTACATGGCAGCTTCTCGTTAGTGGCCAGAATGTCATCCAGGTTGTAATAACTCGGGAAATAACTCGGGCTATATAGAGACCGGGCTGACATAGTTGCTTGTGTTATTATTCTCTTTCTCTCTTATTCCTCTTTATCTATCCTTCCCTCATGGCTCTTCTTCTATCTCTTCTTGTCTCCTCTTCTTCCTCCTCTCATGTCTTCTCTCAATTCTTTGTCTTTCGTTGTTTATTTGTTTATTTATTATATTTTCTTACTTTTCTGTCTGAGTTTGTTATTGTTTGTCTCCCGCCGCGGTCTGGCCTACGCCCTCATTTTATCGACATTAATCTTTATATATTTTTCTTCGTTTCTTTTATATTTGATGCGTTTTTTATTTGTTTTATTTTATTTCTATTGTATTTTGTTAGGGAGTGTTGGTATTTTAGGGGGTATTTTGAGGGGTTAGAGTTTGTAAAGGTGTACGCCCAGATAGAATTGAAGGAGGAAAGAAATGAACTGAAAAGAATTATAAAAAAACTTAAGAAAATACTCAAAAAAGGACATTAATCCCTCGAAAAACACAAAAAACAACCCAAAAAACCCAGAAACCACCCAAAACAGGAGACATTTCCCTTAAGATGACACCACAAACCAAAAAAACCATCAAAACACCAAATCAAACCAAACCAACAAACCAAACCAAGAAAACACAATAGAAAAATACAGGAATTAATAAACCACCAACATAAACCCAATAAAACACCGATAAACCCAAAAGTCGAGAGGGGATCCGCAAAGGTGCACGCCCAGAGCGGCAGAAGACCTCGCCATTGTTGTCACATCTCATCCTGGGCGCCGTGTTTTGCCCGCTCTGGTAAGCATTATGGCAACACATTATGGCAACGCGTCCCGCCACCACAACAAACATGTCCGCCACCACCACACCACACCACACACACCGCCACATTAGCCACACCCCCGCCATTCCCTCCTTACATCTGAGTTTTCTTCCTCTATGACCTTGGACGTACGGGAAATAGTCTGGTGGTAGTTATTTTCCTTGTTTTTTGTTTGTTTTTGTTTGTTTTTATTTGTTTGGTGTGTTTGTTTGTACGTGTGTTTGTTTTTTTTTTGTTTTTTGTTTGTATGTGTTTGTTTGTTTTTGTTTTTGTTTTTGTGTGTGTGTGTGTAGAGAGAGAGAGACGCGAGGTTAGTGTGTTTGTTTGTTTGTCAGAAGAGAAAATAGCAAAACAACAACACTAATAACAATAATGGCAAAGGGGGGGAGGGGGGGCAGGAATTACCTTCTCTACAAATAACAACTACAACAACAATAAACAGAAGTAGTGAAGGTGTTTATATACGCGTACAGTTAGCTTAGGGTGGGTGTGGTGTTGTGGTGGGGGGAGAGTGGGGGTTGTAATGGTGGTGTATGCTCACTCACCCCTCACCTCCCCCCCCCCCCCACACACACACCCTAACCTAACCTGACCCATGTTAATAAAGGTGTTGTAATGGTAGTGTCAGTATTGTGTAATTCTAGTTTCTCCACTCTTATGTCATATTTGGTTAGGTTAGGTTAGATTAGATTAGATTGGGCTAGGTTAGGTTAGGTTAGGTTAGGTTTCCATAGAATTTTATCTGGCCATTTCACTCCCTATATGCAAAAAAAATACACATTTGTGATGCATTTCATGGGTGTGGTGTGGTGGGATGGGATGGGTGTGTTGTCACCACTGCATCTGTGTGTTGCTGTGTTTCAGGAGAGAGCGAGTGGTGTGAGTGATGTCGGAGAGTGAGGATGGCAGCGGCATCCTGGGCGGCGGCAGCGGCGGCGGCGGCGGTGGGCTGGAGATGAACATGGTGGCGCTGCCCAAGATGGACGGTGCGCCGCTGGACCAGCTGGGCCTGGGAGGGCCGGGGGGCGGCCTGGCCCCGCTGGGCGGCGGCCCGCAGCACTACACGGCGGTGTCCTCGGCGGGCGGCCCCCAGGCACTGCTGGAGGGGGTGATGGCGCCGGGGACGCGGGCGGCGCTGGGCACGGTGAGCCCGGCGGTGACGTTCAGCGGGGGCGGCGGGGCGGGGGGGGAGCAGTACGGCAGCCTGGAGTACGTGACGCAGCTGCCGCTGGCCGAGGCGCAGGCAAAGTTCCCCGAGGCGCTGGTCGGCGTGGACAACGTCTCCTTCGTCGACATGAACGATGCCGCCATCAAGGGGGCCGCCGCCGCCGCCGCCGCCGCAGCACCGCTGGAGCTGTACTTTGACGTGATCAATAACGCCACCACCGCCCCGCCCCCCGCCGCCCCCGCCCCCCCCGGCCACCACGCCCGCCACGAGCACCAGACCCCCAAGGCACAGCTGCTGGAGCGAGCCTACACAGACCTGTTCCTGCAGCAGCAGCAGCAGCAGCAGCAGCAGCAGCAGCAGCAGGAGGAGGAGGACAATGAGTCGGAGCAGATCCTGTCAGAGGTGGGACAGTCTGGCCTGGCACAGCTGGAGGCCGACACACTGCCGCCGCCGCTGCAGGATTACCGCAAGACCATCAAGGTGGAGAAGAGGAGCCCCGCCCCCCCTCACCCCCACCACCTGCACCACCACCACCACCACCATCACCACCACCTGCAGCAGCAGCAGCAGCAGCAACAGCAACAGCAACAGCAGCAGCAACAACAACAGCAGCAACAACAACAACAACAGCAGCAGCAGCAGCAACAGCAACAGCAACAACAGCAACAGACACAGCGCCAGGTGCAGCACTCACACAGACTGCAGCAGCAGCAGCAGCAGCAACAGCAACAACAGCAACAGCAGCAGCAACAGAAATCATTCCAGTTCCAACAGACACAAGTGCGCACCACACAGGCACTGCAGCAGGTGCAGCAGCAGCAGCAGCAGCAACAACAGCAGCAACAGCAACAGCAGCAACTACCACAGCAGCAGCAACAGCAGCAGCAGCAGCAGAAGTCATTCCAGCAGGGAGGGGTGAACAAGGGCAGTGAGGGTAGTGGTGGTGGTGGTGGCAGCAGCAGCCCCGGTGGTGAGGGTGTGGCAGCGGCGGCGGTGGTGGTGCAGCAGCACCTGCCGCTGGTGTCCCGCAGTGGGCGGCCAATCAGGCGGCGGCCGGAGTACGTGGAGTACGTGAACCAGAACCTGAAGGAGGAGGAGGAGGGTGCCGCGCCCCCCGCCCCCGCCCCGGCCCCCCCGCCCCCCCTGGAGCTGCCGGTGAAGGTGGAGGCCATGGTGGGCATGGAGTTTGAGGAGGAGGAGGTGCCGGAGGAGGAGGAGGACCCCCTGGAGGACGACGGGGACTCCGGGGAGGAGGAGCTGGAGGGGGGCGGGGACGGCAAGAAGTCTCTGCCGCACAAGAAGCGCATCCCTCGCAAGCTGAAGGCGGCGCGGCGGCAGACACTGAGGAGCCACCGCTGCGGCCAGTGCGGACAGCAGTTCTGCACGCAGCACCAGCTGGCCGCCCACCGCCTCACGCACACCCCGCCCCCCGCCCGCCCCAAGCCCTTCCGCTGCGAGATCTGCGGCCGCGGGCTGGACACGCAGCTCAAGTTCTTTGAGCACCTGAAGGGCCACTACGAGCCCAACAAGAAGCACCGGTGCGAGGTGTGCGGCGGAGAGTTTGAGAGCGCCGCCGCCCTGCAGGAGCACGCCCTGGTGCACTCCAGGGAACACTTCAAGTGCGAGCTGTGCAACAAGACCTTCCGCAAGGAGAGCATGCTGGAGGTGCACCTCAAGGTGGCACACGTGGAGGAGGAGGAGGCGGGGGGGCCGGCGGACAAGCCGTACTGCTGCCTGGCGTGTCCCAAGAGTTACCGCACGCAGATGGCGCTGGACTCGCACGTGCAGGCCGAGCACTTTGAGAACCCACCGGAGTTCAACTGTGAGGACTGCTACCGCGTGTTCAAGTCCAAGAGTAAACTCCTCACCCACCGCAAGGCGGAGCACAAGGAGGAGGCGCCGCAGGCCAAGGGGGCGCCGCGCAAGAAGGTGAAGGTGGGCAAGAGTGTGAAGGGCGGCTACGCTTGCACCATGTGTACCAGAGTCTTCACTCACAAAAACTCACTGGTCTACCACATCAGAGGACACACAGGTACTGTACTCCACTACCTATAGATGTGTGGATGTTTGCATGCCTCCCTCCCTGCCTGTCTGTGTCTGTGTGTATCTGTGTGTGTGTTAGTACATAAGTCAGTAAATTTTATTGCTAATATACAGTATAATCATGATATACAAAATATGTACATATGCACCACATCACATCACACCACACACCACCACACCACACCACCACCACTGCCACCTCCACCTCCTGCTACACCTGCCCCTGCTGTCCCTTCCCCCGCAGGTGAGCGTCCGCACCAGTGTGAGCAGTGCGGCAAGTCGTTCTACGCCGCCAGTGCCCTCAAGGTGCACCTCAGACTGCACAGCGGGGAGAAGCCGTACAAGTGTCAGAAGTGTGAGAAGTACTTCAGACAGTGGGGCGACCTGCGATACCACACTGACTCTGTCCACTCGGAGAAGAGGTGACTGTCTCTGTCTGTGTCTGTCTGTGTGTCTGTGGCTGTCTGTGACTGTGTGTGTGGCTGTGTGTGTGTTGACATTTTTATTGGTTGATATTTGTGTCATTTTTGTATTTGTTTTTATTGATTTTTCATATTGTTTCTATTTATTGTTTATTTTGTGCGGTGACCCTTGTATTGTTTTTTTTTGAGGTGTCATTTTTATTTGTTATCCTTTATCAATATAGTCACCGTTTTTGTTTACCATTAATTTGCATGCATATCAATCTTCTCATCAACTCATTTCTATCTTTTATCCACCTAACCTAACCACCTTCCCCCCCCCCCCCTATACAGACAATACCAGTGTGAATTCTGCGGCAAGGACTTCAAGCGCAAGTACTGTCTGGTCGTCCATCGCCGCATCCACACGGGAGAGAAGAATTACAAGTGTGAATTCTGCGGCAAAGCGTTCAGAGCCGCCTCGTATCTGCAGAACCACAAGCGCATCCACACTGGTAAATTATCCACTCTTTGTTGTGCTGTGGAGGTTGTTGTAGAGAGGGTTTTGATGGGGTTTTAGGGTGTTATTAAGGTGTTGAAGGGTGTTAAGGGTGTTAGGTTAGGTTGGGTTGTGTTTTTATGAGTGTTATTAAGGTGGTGTTGTGTTTGATAGTGTTTTAAGGGTGTTATTAAGGTGTTATAGGGTGTTAAGGGTGTTAGGTTAGGTGGTGTTGTGTTTTTATGGGGTTTAAAGGGTGTCATTTAAGGTGGTGTTGTGTTTTTATGGGGGTTTAGAGGGTGTTATTAAGGTGTTATAGGGTGTTATTAAGGTGGTGTTGTGTTTGATGGGGTTTAAAGGGTGTTATAGGATGTTAGGGGTGTTATTAAGGTGGTGTTGTGTTTGATGGGGTTTAAAGGGTGTTATTAACAATATAGTAACAACATTAACATTAAAAACACCAACGTTAGTAACAACATTAACAACCAACAACACTAGTAACAGCATTAACAACAAACACAACAATAGTAACAACATTAACAACAACATTAATAACAAGAACACCAACATTAGTAACAACAAAAACAACATTAACAACAACAACAGCATTAACAACACCACCATCAACACCACCATCAACACCACAACAAAAACAACATTAACAACACCACCACCACCACACCACCACCACCACCACCACCACCACCACTAACACCCCCCCCCACCACCACCACCACCACAGGAGAGCGACCACACCCATGCCCAGACTGTGGGAAGCCGTTCAGAGTGCGTTCGGACATGAAGCGCCACAGACAGACACACATGAGAGACGGCTCCTCCACCAGCACCACCACCATCACCGCCCCCCCGCCGCCGCCGCCGCACACCACCCAGGCCGCCACTCCGCAGTCACCTTCACCCACTGTCACTGCGCAGGTAATGGTGGGGGAGGGGGGGGGAGGGGGGAGGGTGTGTGTGTGTGTGTGTGTGTGTGTGTGTGTGTGTGTGTGTGTGTGTGTTTTCTCTCTCTCCTGTTTTTTCTTTTTCTCTCTTCCTTGATTGTCTTTTTTTAATCTTTATTTTTGTGTGGTTTTATTTTTCTCTTCTGTTTTTCTCTCTCCTTTTTTTCTTTTCCTTGATTATCTTTTTTTCTTTTTTGTGTCATTTTTTCTTTATTTTTCCTTATTTTCTTGTATTTTCTTGATTTTTTATCATTTCTCCTATCTCTCTTTCTTCTCTCTCTTTCTTTCTTTCTTTTTTTCTCTTTCTGTCTCTTTCTCTCTTTCTCTTTATTTTTCTTTCTCTCTCCTTCCCTATTTCTTTCTTTCTTTCTTTTTCTTTCTTTCTCTCTCTCTCTCTCTCTCTCTCTCTCTCTCTCTCTCTCTCTCTCTCTCTCTCTCTCTCTCTCTCTCTCTCTCTCTCTCTCTCTCCCCCCCTAACCTAACCTAACCTAACCCCATCTATATCTCCCTCCCACCACCAGCTTGTCTCTTTCTCTCTCCCTCTCTCTCTCCCTAACCTAACCTAACCCAACCTTAACACCTCTAAATCTCCCTCCACCAGCTTGTCTCTTTCTATCTTTCTCTCTTCCTTTCTTTCTCTCTCTTTCTCTCTCTCTATCTCCCTAACCTAACCTAACCTAACCTAACCCCATATCTCCCCCACCTTCAGCTTGTCTCCAGCACCATCAGCAGTCAGCCACAGCTAATACTGCCTGACCAAGTAGCAGTACCTGGGAACACTGAGCAGCCTATCAGGATTATGGTGTCAGGCCTCAACGCACAGCACATGGCGGCCGCTGTACACCCCCCACCTGCTCACCGACAGTCCCAGGTGTGGCGGGGTGGTGTGTGGTGTTGTGGGGTGTTGTTGGGGTGTTTAAGGGTGTTGTTGGGGTGTTTAAGGGTGTTTAAGGGTGTTTTTATATGTTTTTGGGGTATTTTATGTTTGGAAGGGTGTTTAAGGGAAGTTATTGGGGTTTTTAAGGGTGTTTTTGTGTTTTTAAGGTTTTTTATGTTTGAAAGGGTGTTGTGAGGGTGGTATTGTGGTTTTCAAGGGTGTTTTTGTGTCTTTTGGGGTTTTTTAAGATTTTTATATGTTTGAAAGGGTGTTGTGAGGGTGTTATTGGGGTTTTCAAGGGTGTTTTTATATGTTTTGGGGGTTTTTAAGATTTTTATATGTTTGGAAGGGTGTTTGAGGGTGTTATTGGGGTTTTCAAGGGTGTTTTTATATGTTTTGGGGATTTTTAAATTTTTTACATGTTTGAAAGGGTGTGTAAGGATGTTATTGGGGTTTTCAGAGCTGTTTTTGAAGTATAGTTTATGATTTTTAAGTTTTTTGTGTGTGTGCTGTTTGAAACCTAACCAAACCTAACCTAACCTAACAAATGTGTGTGAGGAAAGTTATTGGGTTTTTAATTGAGTTTTTTAAATGTAGTAGTATAGGATTTCCATTTTTTTCATTTATTTATTTATTTTTTTGGCTACTTGAAACCTAACCTAACCTAACCTAACAAATATATATGAGGAAAGTTATTGGGGTTTTAATTGTGTTTTTGAAATGTAATAGTATAGGATTTCCATATTTTTCATTTATTTATCTATTTGGCTACTTGAAACCTAACCTAATCTAACCTAACCTAACCTAACCTAACCTAACAAATGTGTGTCAGGAAAGTTATTGGAGTTTTGAAATGGAGTGTAGGATTACCATATTTTCCATTTATTTCTTTATTTATTGGGCTACTTGAAACCTAACCTAACCTAACCTAACCTAACTTTTTAACAGCACGTGGCAGTCCCAGTGTCGGGCAACATCGCCACCCTGACCACAGCGCCGGTGTCCCCGGGCGGCACCACCACGCTGAGCCCTGAGGTGATCATCATGGACGACGCCACACACCAGCCCATCAACCTCAATATTATCCCGCGCATGATCACCACCACCGATCCTGTCACGTCCTCACCCCATAGCAGCCACGCGTTAGTCACTGAGGAGGAGGTGGGGGAGGTGAGTGTTTGATTAGGGTTTGGGTGTTGTTGTTGTTGTTCTCTTTCGCTTTCTTTGTTTATTTATTATTGAGTGTTAATGATGGGTGTTCTTGTTCTTGTTGTTCTTGTTCTCTCTTTGTTTTGTGTGTCTGTTTTTGTTTTTTTTTGTCTCTTTTTCTTGTTTTTTTTTCTTGTTTTTCTTTGTTTTTGGTTGTTATTCTTGTTCTCTCTCTTGCTCTCTTTGTTTTGTGTTTGTGTCTGTTTTTGTTTTTTGTCTCTTTTTCTTGTTTTTTCTCTCTTTTGTCTTGTTTTTTTTGTGTTTTTCTCTTTTTTTTACCTTTTTTGTTACTTCTTTGTTTTTCTTTCTATTTCTTTATCTTTTCCTTTGTTTCTTGTTTTCTTTCTCTTTTTTCCATCTTTTCCTCTTTTTCTGTCTTTTTCTCTAATAGTTAATAATCTAACAATACAACCATAAAAACACACCTTTTAAAAACACATACATCTCCTTAAAACCACTTAAAAACCAACATTAACTCTCTCTCTCTCTCTCTCTCTCTCTCTCTCTCAACAGTACCAGCTTGCCAATTCAGGTCGCAGTACTCTGGAGGTCCGAGGAGAAGAGGGCAGTGTGTATGTGTGGCACGGCGTCTTTACTAACTGAGAGACAAGGTGGGTACTGGTGGTAGAGAGAGAGAGAGAGAGAGAGAGAGAGAGAGAGAGAGAGAGAGATTGAAGAAGAGGGAAAGAGAATGATGGGGAAAGAAGAAGGGGGTTATAATGTTGATTTTTGAAGGAAGACAGGATAGTGAGATTAATTAATGAATGGAAGAGAGGAAGAGGAGGAAGAGAAGAAGAGAGGAAGAGAAGGAAGAGAAGAAGAGAAGAAGGAAGAATAATTGTTGGTGTTTTGTTGTTATTTATGTGTGTGTGTGTGTGTATGTGTATGTGTATGTGTATGTGCGTCATTCAATCATTATCAACCAACTAAAAAAACTCATTATTATCATTATTATTACCATCATTATCATCACCACCATCATCATTTTGTAGAGAGAGAAGTTGTCATTACATTATTAACTATCCACCACCACCACCACCACCGCCACCACCACCACCACCACTCTCTGTTCCAGGTGGTGTTGCTGTACTGGCCTCGTGTGTCTAGTATACATCCACTCAGACCCTCCAACCTTCCAGAGCCTTCCAGAACGTTGTGAAGTGTACAGCCTCTGCTCTGGACTCTGCTGGGCTTGGTTTGTCTGTCTGTCTGTACGTGTGTCTGTGTGTGTGTGAGAGAGAGAGAGAGAGAGAGAGAGTGATATGAATGACTTTATTTTTTACCTTTGTCAGATGCAGGGAAGTAAATAAATGTGAGGAAGAGATTATTTAAGTTAGCGTTTTATATATATATTTCTCTGTGTGTGTTTATTTAATGTGTTTTTTTAAGGGTTTTTTGTTTTTTTATATTTTTGTTTTGTGAAGGGGAGTTTTTTTTGTTTATTTATTTTTGTTTGTTTATTTTTGCTTTGTTTATTTGTTTTTGTTTTTTTACTTATTTATTATTTTTTGTCTTGTTTATTGTATTTACTTATTCATTTATTCCTTTTTGGTTCATTTATTCATTTTTATTTATTGTTTATTTGTTCTTTTTTTTTCACTTTTATAATTTGTTTATGTTTTGCAGCAGATTGTGTTTTTTAAAAGGTGTTTTTTTGCTATTTTCTTTATTTTTTCCTTTTGTTTTTCCTATTCTGTTTCTTTTTCTTTGTTATTCTTTACTTTGTCATATTTTTTCCAATATTTTCTCTTTATTTATTTACTTTATCTTATTTGAGTGATTTTTTCCATATTAACTTGTTCATTGATCTTTTTCCTTCCTTATTAATGATCTCAGTACCTTATCATCATATCCACTTATACTTTAACATCTAAACTAGCGAAGAAACAAAACAAAACAACCTTACAGGAAAATAACAACTAATTTTGAAACCCTTTTATCACTAAACACTCCTTAATTCCATCATTTCAAAGGCATATAGATCATTTTAACCCCTTCAGCACTGGGACACATTTTTACCATAAGTTTTGGGTGTAATTAGACGCTTTTATTGACATTAGCAAGGGTCTATGGAGGTGAGAAGATTAATGGCCAGAGTCTGTACTATTTCAACCCCCACATGAGTTTCTGAAGCTGTGGAAAATCAATAAATAAAAATAAATATGAAAATGTGTCCCAGTACTGAAGGGGTTAAAGGTTTTTTTATTTACTGAGAGTGCCGTTAATTGTGTTATCTTGAACTGTTGACTTTGAAAACACCTTAACTTAACCTCAACACTAACATAGACTGAGAGAGATTAGGTTAGGTTAGGTTAGGTTAGATTAGGTTAGGTTAGGTTAGGTTAGGTTAGGTTATGATGTTTGTTTACTGTCAAGAGCCATGAAAACACTGGAATATTAACTGGGGATAGACTGGGTTAGGTTAGGTTAGGTTAGGTTTGGTGAGAGTGTTATGTTATCTATGCATTGTTATTATTCAGTATATTAGCGTTTGGATGTCCAGGATTTTACGTCTCTGTGTATTAGAATGAATGGAAATGGGATACACTTATTGATGAAGAAGAAATGATGATAATATTAACAATCACACACTGGACACACGCGCACACACACACACACACACACACACACACACACCTTACTACATCCCAAAAGGTTTTCAATATGTACCAAAACTTACAAATGAGTCAGATTGGGAGATAAGGAATTAAGTTATTGGTAGTTACTTTTCAGGGGATTTTATCAAAGACCGGTGAATGAAAGCTTTAGTGGCTGTATAGAAAATTTAGTGTTATCAGGAGTGTTTTCATTGTGCTAATAGTTTGACAGGTTGTAAGGAAATGTTAATGGGCGTTTTCATGTATATTCAAGATTCCAGTGACAAATTGACAGTTTTAGAGTTATTTATCAAGAGTTTTTTTTCATAGTTCTAATAGTTTGATAAGGTGTTCAAGGTAATTATTGGTATTTTCAGGTATTTTCAAAGTTTTTATAATAGTTTGATAGTAAAAAGTTAATTGATGGGGTTTACAAGAATGTTTTTTCATGGTTTTAATAGTTTGACGGGCTATAAAGAAAGGTATTATCATATTTAAGTGTTATCAATCTTGTAGTGATAGTCTAACAGTCTAAAGTTAGTTGTTGGGGCGTTTAAGAGTGTTTTTCATGGTTCTTATAGTTTGACAGTTTGATGGTTTTTAATGGAAGGTAAATGGCTTGCGAGATAACTTAGAAATACGAGAGAGAAGGGAAAGCAAAAGGAAAATAGCACACAGACTACACTAAACACAGAGAGAGAGAGAGAGAGAGAGAGAGAGAGAGAGAGAAAAGCAAACTCAACTTTCCTTCATTCACAGAGACACAACACAGGTTAGCAGATGTTCCCCGACACAACACACTGAGATTAATGTGATAAATCTTTCTAAATCACACTCCAGATAACACAAAGAGAGAAAGAATAATAATATAAAAAGCAAAACAAACACACTGATATTTCTTAGTGTTTGAACATTTTAAAAAACATGATAAAAAAGATGATAAAGTAAAGAGAAAGAGAGAATAGGTTAATAAAAACACATATATTGATAATTCTCATAGTGTCAAAGCATTCAATAAGACACAGATAATGAAAATAAAGGGAAAAATCAGCCATATCACATAATACACTCTTACCACACTCAAAATATAATCAAAACAAAATATTTCTCTAAACACACACATGATATTATAAACTAAGAAAATATCAAACTCCTTACCACACTTCAAACACGATAAAAACAAGATCTTTCTCTCAAACACTACAATCAGTATTAGGGAAAGAAAAACACTCCACGATAAATAAACCAAAGAAAGTAACATCTCTGCAAAGAAAATAATATCAAACTCTACCAAACTTAAAAAAAAAACACAATACAAACTGCAAATCCTTTAAACATTAAGAAAAAAAACACGATAAAAACAAAGAAAACATCAAACTAACACACTCGACTTAATAAGCACTTCAAATCCTCAGAGTCAGCATTCACAAAGTGTTTAGGAGTGCTGGAGTGCTGGTGGTGGTGGTGGTGGTGGTGGTGTGGTGCATCAGGCCAGCACTCCCTCTCTCCCTTAACACACCCCAGGCTGCAGGAACACACTCACACCCAAACACTGGTACCTTAAGTGCTTGACAATTTGTGCCTCTTGCAGTGTTTTTTCTGCAGCTTAGCATCAGGGGCGGTATTAATAGAGATTCTTAAGTACACACCTTCCTCTTAGATACGTTTGTTGTCTTAAAATGCATCTTAATGTCGCAAAATATGAGTACGTTATCCATCATCTCATTAGTAGTGTATTTGAAGGTGGTGATGAGGTGATGAGTTAAGTACAACACCAGTTTCAGGAGGTTAAGGTGAATTATGAGACTCGAAACTTGTCTAAGGAAATGCTACAGACTTAAGAATCCCTTTTAATACGTGTCCAAAATTCTTCATCATTCGTACATACATGCTACCTATATAACCTAACCTAACCAGCATTATTCCATGTATTCCTGGACATTGTGTGTGTGTTTATGTATAGTGTGTTATTGTACAGGGCTGTGTGTGTGTGTGTGTGTGTGATTTTATTTTCATTTTTATGGTTCATTTTCATTGTAAAAGGGAAGAGATTAGATGAGTTTTGGTGTTAGTGCTGTAATGTATAGGTATTATTTCCTGTGTGTGTGTGTGTGTGTGTGTGTGTGTGTGTAGTGTACGTTGCTGTATTGTGCTAACCTTTCAAAAGCTTAGGTGGAGTTAGAAATAAGCTTTTTACAGTGCTTTTTGTCAGCCAGGACTTGTATATGTGTGTGTGTGTGTGTGTGTGTGTGTGTGTGTGTGTGTGTATGAGATCTTTATATACATTCCAGCCTGTTCATTAGTCCAGAGTTCCCTCACGTGACAAAGCACACAGCATAGGTAAGATACATGACGTGTGTTGCCTATGTGTCTATAAACTGTGTGTGTGTGTGTGTGTGTGTGTGTGTGTGTGTGTGTGTTGGTTGTGGAGAGCAGGTGTGGTTGCAGATAAAACACAATTGAAATACCTTGAGTGTGGAAAACTTGATGTAGATATTGCACCATTGAAATATCTTGAGTTTGGGAAAAAATTTTGGTGTTTAAATGTGAGTTTTGAGAAGATTGGAAAGTTTGATGGGAAAGAAAATGGGTTGTACTTTCATTTATTGGTGTTGAAATAAGATAACTCAGATTTTTCTTCGTAACTGTTTTTTTTTAATGATTTTTCCGTTTACTCATATTAAAAAGAAGAAAAAAAAGATGTAAAAGTAAGATAACATTAACATTTTTCACTATAATTGGCCTACATATTGCACATTATTATCACTATTCTCATCACCATAACACCAAAGCCACACTATCCCCCCAAAAGAAACAAAACAAAACAAAACGAAAAAGAAAACAGCTGAAAGAGAACTAAAACTCATTAATCACCTGCCCAACCCACACACACACACACACACACACACACACACACACGCACACGCACACACAGCTTATGGTCGCGTGTGGGAAGTCTGGTATATCCTTTCCTTCTATGAGTCAGTGTAGGAAGAGACTCAACAAGGGACAAAATATAGTACAAATGTTTGCTGCTGCGCTGGTTGTAAATTATTGTATTTTGAAGACGTGGGTTTGTGGTTTTTTTTATTATCGTGTTATTATTATTATTCATTCTTTTATTTATTTGTTTATTTGTTCATTTGTTTTTTTTTGCTTACTTTTTTGGGGTGTTTATAGTTCTTGATTTGTCTATTTTTTTCATTCTTTTATTTATTTTATTTTAGAATTTTTGAGGTGTTTATAGTTTTGTTGTTTATGTATTTCATTTTTTTTACTTTGTCTTGGTATTCATTCTTTTTTATAATTTTTTTTTGTTTATTTGATTTTCTCATGTGTTGGAATATGGTTAGGTTGTATTGTTAACATTATTATTATATTTATTGATTTTTTCTCATTATAAGGTTGAATGAAGGATTACTATTTCATTATTCTTATTTATTCATTTATTTGAGAGGCACATTACCAGATAAATAATAAAATAAATAAAAAACAAAAAGAAGAAAAGTAAAAAAGAGCATTTTGTCTTCCAGCTAAATAATTCAACTAAGTAATTATCAAACTTTTGCACAGAAAATATAAAAAAGTGAATAAAAAAATTTGGGGTGTGGTTTTTTTTACAATATAGAGTTTGTATTTATTTTATTGCAAAGTGTTTGTTTGTTTGTTTGTTTGTGTGTTGCATTTGTATTGCAAGAAGTGTGTGTTTGTAGCTTTGTGTGTTTCTGGGAGTTATTATTATTATTATTATTATTATTATTATTACTACTATTATTATCTTTATTATTATCTTTATTATTACTATTATTATTACTCTTACTATTATTATTATTATTATTATTATTATTATTATTATTATTATTTTTATTATTATTGCTGCTCCATCTGTTTCTTATGTATTTTAGGGTATTATTATTATCATTATTATTATTATTCAGACTAATTTACTTATGTTTATCTACTTATTTATTTATCATTTCATTATTTTGTGTTTCTTTATTAATTTTCTCAGTCTCCCCACGTGTTATGGAAGAAGTGAGTGGTGTTTGTTACATAAATGAAATGGTCAGTACATTATTACGACAGGTGCATCTAATAACTTTATTATTATTATTATCACCGAAGTATATTTTGTATCAAAATAAAAATTACATAGCAAACTAGATCGCCCAACTCTTTTATTCCCTTCTGTCATCCTTGTGTGTGTGTGTGTGTGTGTGTGTGTGTGTGTGTGTTGATAGGATGTTTTGTTCTTTATTGAGGAAATGCGTTCTTTTTCACTGCTTTTAATGTTTGTGTCATTTTTTTTCATCCTTCTCCTTTTCTTCCTCTTCTTCATTTTCTTCACCTCTTCTAAAGTAAATAAACTGAACATCTACTCTTTCAAACCTCGCGCCCTTTTTTTAGAATTTTCCTCTTCACACTGCAATATAACTTTTAAGGAAGACAAACATAGAAAAGGACACTATTCATTTACTTCCCCACCAATTCCCATCCTTTACAATCGTCTCCCTAATGCATAATGAGTGAAAGAGTGTTACCAATTTATCAACCGAGTGACGTAAGGAATGTAAACAAGAGGCGTCCCTAACATGTGTCTGTCACCTTTGCAGTTTATGTGTCTGTGTGATGTACCGTGTGTGTCTCCTGTACCAGTGGACCAGTGGAGCTTCAGTGTACCGGTAAGTATTGTGCTGTCATTTCCTTAGTTTTTGTTAAGGGTTATTAGCTGTAGTGGTGGTTTAAAGATGCAAGGTTGGATTAGTAGTGGTGGTGGTGGTGGTGGTGGTTTGTTGACTATGTTCTTTATAAGGTTACAGTGCTTACGTTTTCTGCGATAAAATAAATATAGATAACTTTATAATCTTTTCCACATATTTGCTATCATCACTCACGGAACAATCCAATAAGAACAAGAACAATAATGATAAAAACGCGACTCTAATGATAATAATGAAGAACAATGCGAGAGAACTGGAACAATAACAATAATAACAACAGAACAATAACGAAAACAGAGACAATAACAACAACAACACCAATAACAACCTCCCCCCCCCCTAATTAATCCCTAAGGAGAGACAGACGGCACTGGAGGGAGACAGGGAGATCCAAAGTATATATAGAGTGGGGCAGCTTCCCTCCTTGCCTCAGTAGCTCTCTGACGGCGACGCGGGCGAGGTGGAGCAGAGGAGGGGCGTCACGGCAGCAGTGTGGGGGCAGGAGAGAGGCGGGGTCAGGGTAGTCAAGCTGGTCACGTAGTAGTTTAAGTGGCACCCTCGTTACGGCTCTCAATAAGTACCTGTGGGGTTGTTAAGGGGTTAAAAAGGTGGTTTATGGGATTAGTTGTTAAGTTTGAAGTGATTTATGTTTTGTATGAGAGAAAAAGTATGTTTCTTTCCCTTTTTTGTGATCTAGAGGCAACGAAAATACACGAAATGAAATAAGTGGAAGGAAAATAATAGAAAAAAACTAATAACTAACCATTAAAGAAGAAAAAGAAAAAGAAAGATGAACCAAAAAGAAGAAAAAGAAAAAGAAAAAGATGAACCAAAAAGAAGAAAAAGGAAAAGAAAGATGAACCAAATAGAAGAAAAAGAAAAAGAAAAAGAGATGAACCAAAAAAGAAGAAAAAGAAAAAGAGATAAACCAAAAAGAAGAAAAAAGAAAGCAGATGAACCAAACTACTTTATTTCCCCCACCTGAGGCACTTGGCACTGGGGTTGGCGGGTGCCCAGGTGAGGAGGTCAGGGCCAGGGGGGGCGCCTCTCCCTTCCACAGAGCCACGCCGCCACTCCCCCAGTAGTTGCCGCATTAACAGTATTATAGCTTGGTAGACGCCGTTCCTGAGAGAGAGAGAGAGAGAGAGAGAGAGAGAGAGAGAGGGAGGGAGGGGGTGACTCCTTTCTTCCTTCTTTCCTTCCTTCTTTCTTTCCTTTCTTTCCTTCCTTCCCTCCTTTCTTTTCTTCCTTCCCTCCTTTCTTTCTTTTCTTTCTTTCTTTTCTTTTCTTTCTTTCTTTCTTTCTTTCTTCTCTCGAAATTAATAGAAAAAGAAACGAAAAGAATAAAAAATAAGAGAAAATGAGAAAAATAAATAACCTCTCTCGCTCTCTCTCTCTCTCTCTCTCTCTCTCTCTCTCTCTCTCTCTCTCTCTCTCTCTCTCTCTCTCTCTCTCTCTCTCTCTCTCTCTCTCTCTTACCTTACTCCTTTGATCTTCTTCATGTTCTCAAGGATGACATGAAGCTCCCACGATTCTTCCTCCTCCTCCTCCTCCTTCTCCTCCTCCTCCTCCTCCTCTTCCTCCTCCTCGTGGTACCAGCAGGAGTAGGCGTCTTCCCCCCCTCTCTTCCTCCCCACCAGGATCCCTAGCTGGAGGAGGAGGAAGAAGAGGAAGAGGAGGAGGAGGAGGAGGAGGAGGAGGAGGAGGATAAAGGAAGCAAATTAATCGAAAAGTAAAAGAAAAGTAAATGAAATGAAAACAAAAACTACAAAAATACGAAAAAAGTAAGAAAAATAAATAAATAAATAAAAAAAAACAAAGAAAATTGAAGGAAAACTAGAAGAAAAAAAAGATGAAATAAGAAAATCACAAAATATCATGAAAAATAACACACACACACACACACACACACACACACACACACACACACCAGCAATCTATCGAAGGACCCCTCACACTCCCAAATATCCTGTAGGAGGCGCTGTAGAAGTCGTTGTTGTTGTTGTTGTTGTTGTTGTTGTTGTTGTTGGTGGTGGTGGTGGTGGAGAGCTGATTTGACTCCGAGATAGAGAGAGAGATGCGTGGTGTTGTGGTGATTGCATGCCTTCTGTGGAGGAAGAAGAAGAAGAGGAGGAGGAGGAGGAGAAGAAGAACAGTAGGAGGAGGAGGAGGAGGAGCAAAGAGGGGAAAGAAGGAAGGAAGGAAGAAAAGGAGAAGGAGGAGGAGGAGGAAGTACAAGAAAAAACGCGAGGAAAAGGGAGAAAAGAAGAAAAAAAGAAGAGGAATGGGGAAGAAGAAGAAGGAAAAAGAAAAAGAATGAGAAAGAAGAGGAAGAAGAGGAGGAGGAGGATAAAGGTGAAAGAAAAGAAGGAAGAGGAAATGGAGGAGGAGAAGGAAGGAAAAAAAGAAGAAAAGAACGAGAAAAAGACGAAAACAAGGAAGAAAAAGAAAAGAAAAGAAAAAAACCCATTTAAACCAAAGAAAACGAAAGCAAAACCATAGAAAACGTCACTATTTTATCGCCAACTCAACTAAACTTCCTCCATACCCTACCACACCTAATATCTTTGTTCCCATGGGTTAATTAGGGGCGTACCTGGGCGTGGGTGGCGTGGGCGGTGTGGAGAGCTTCAAGGGCGGAGGCATGGGCGGCGGCAGGGCGTGGGAGGGAGTCAGTAAGGGAGGAAATTGACCTTAAAATCTCCCTTTTATGATGTCTGGTTTGCAAATAGGACTCTGGGAGATCCTTTAAGAGTCCTATCACAGCTTCCTTCACGCAGTCCTCTAGGCAGACATCATCCACGCCCCCCCCTCCGCCCCCCAGGCCATCACGGGGGGCGCCGCTCCCTTCACTGCCTCCAATATTCCGTATTTTAACAGGGATTTTTGACTTTTTGCTGTTTGGGAAGGGAAATAATGAAGTTAAAATAAAGAAAACGGAAATGTATATATAGATTGTGACGGGTTTTGTGGTAAAGTGATCTAAATCTTGTCTTACCTTTGTGTCTTCATTGTAGTAGTAGTGGTAGTAGTAGTAGTAGTAGTAGTAGTAGTAGTAGTAGTAGTAGTAGTAGTAGTAGTAGGGATAGGTAATCGACTATTGTTGTTGTTACTTCTTGTTTTTATCGATTTTTCTTGCCTCTTTTCATCTTTTTTGTCTCCTTTTTCGTGTTTCTCTGTTCTTTTTTCTTCTTTTTCTTCTTCTTTCTTTGCTTCACTTTTGTTTTCTTGTAGTTTTCTTTCTTCCTTCTTTCCTTCTTTCTTCTCATCTTTTTTGTCTATTTCATTTATCTCTTTTCTTCTTTCTTTTTCTTCTTTCTTTATTTCAGTTTTGTCTTCTCTTAATTTCATTCTTTTTTCATTCTTTCCTTCTTTTCCTTTCACTTTTCTTTCCTTCTCTCTTTCCAATCCATTGTTTTCATTCTCTTCCTTTTCTTCTTTCTCTTTTTCTTCTTCATTATTCATTTCTTCTTCTTCATCTTTATCTCCTTCCTTCTTCTCTTGTCTTCCTTTCATTTCCTCCTCCTCCTCTTCATCTTCTTCACTATTAATATCATCATCCTCTTCCTCTTCATCACTCAAACAACTACCACTACTACTACTACTACTACTACTACTACTACTACTACTACTACTACTACTACTACTACTTAAACTGGGCTGGTATATCATTAATGCTATCCAAAACTTCTCAATCAATATTTGCTGAACACTGTCTCTCTTCTCCATAAGTGAAGGAAAAGTAATATTCTTCATCGTACTTCGCGGGGTTCGAACGGGCGGTGCAGGGTTAGGCAGGGGTACAGGGCGCCTCCTCTGTACCCTGTTCCCTGTACCCTGCATGCTGGCCGGCTGTGTGTGGCGAGGCATGGCTGGTAACTGCGTGTGTGTGTGCGTGTGTGTGTGTGGGGTGGGGTGAGGGTGGGGTGAGGGAGGGGTGGGGGTGAAGCCATATGATATACACGTACATGGGTATTAACGGTGTGTGTGTGTGTGTGTGTGTGTGTGTGTGTGTGTGTGTGTGTGTGTGTGTGTGTGTGTGTTTTGTTGTTGTTTATGTTGTTCTTTTCTTCTTTTCTTCTTCTTTTTCTTCTTCTTTCTTTCTTTTTTCTTTTTTCTTTCTTTCTTTCTTTCTTTCTCTCTCTCTCTCTCTCTCTCTCTCTCTCTCTCTCTCTC
>JAHFWG010000359.1:115334-122234 GCA_020233015.1 Callinectes sapidus | reverse complement strand
TCTCTCTCTCTCTCTCTCTCTCTCTCTCTCTCTCTCTCTCTCTCTCTCTCTCTCTCTCTCTCTCTCTCTCTCTCTCTCTCTCGCTTCCTCGCTCGTGCATCGCTCAAACCGCAAGAAGATTGAAATATTTAGTATTTTAAAATGTATATTACTGTTTGTGAATACTACTACTACTATTACGACTATTACTATTACTACTATGACTACTATTACTACTTCATTCCAGCCTCTAGTTAATTCAATTTCCATATTCCACTGATATTTTTGAAAACGACCATTCCTATTCAGCCATTCCTAATTATCTAAGTGTCCCGTTTCTCCAATTCCTTCTTTTTCAACTTTATTTTCCTTCTGTACCTCTCTCTTTGTCCTTCTCTCATTTCTGTGTTGTCTTGTTTTTGCTTTATTTTCTTCCCTTTATCATCTTTATCAAGTCTTTTTGTCTGTCTTTTTATCACAATCCCTCCTGCATTTCCTCCTCCATTTCACCGCTGTAGAAGTTACAATTGGACCAGAGTTAGGAATATGCAAAGAATCACATTTCCTTATCCTCCTCTTCCTCCTCCTCCTCCTCCTCTTCCTTTATCCTCCTCCTTTTCCTCTTCCTCCTTTTTTATCCCAAAGTCACATTCAAACTTCGATATTTCAATCAGCTGCTTTTTTTCCTCATTTTCTCCTCAATTTCTCTGGTGTTTGTGGTGTTTTTCTTTCCCTGCAGTGTCTCTTTGTTCCTTCCTCCAGCCAGGGACAGCCCGGTGCATTGTGGGTACTGTAGAAGGTGATTCATTGAGGCTGGCAAGATGGTGTGGTGTGACTGAGGCAGGTGGACACACAGAGTTGGCAATACTGCAGCTCTATTGGCAGTGTTATGTTGTTCCTTTGGTGTTCTCTCTTTAAGATGAAAATTAGAATGCAGTTTTTATTGATGGTGATGCAAAATAGGGAATGATAATGATAAGGATAGGGAAATTTTAGATTAATGGGTGTTTTGTGTTTAATGCTCACTGTGAAACTGGAGGAAGGGATAAAATGATACACACATACACACACACACGTACATATATACACACACACACATGCACAAAGTAAAAACGAACAGAAAAATATATAAAAAATGCTCAAAAAACTCACACACGCACAAATTTTAAAAACACACAAACACAAAAACAAAAAAACTGCAGGGAAATTGAACAAACTAAAACAAACATTACAAAAAAACGAAAAAAACACACACAAAAAAAAAAAAAACATTAATAAAACCCATACAATTTCAACTGAAGCATACTCAAAACTTTCTCCCAATTTTTCACTCCCTTTCCTCCCTCCCAGTCCTTTCTCCCCATCACCTCCTCCTCCTCTGTGATATGATTGTTGAGAGATCCAGTGTCTTCATCTTATCTGGCACTGAGAAGGCACTAGGCAAGGCACTGGGGAAGGGAGGGAGTGCCACTGGGTCTGGTGTAGCTAATGAATACTGCTTGCGTCATATTCTGGCTGGGGTGTCAGTGCTGTTTCCTCCCTTGGCTGCTTTCAGTGTGGTGTAGTGGAAAGGGTGGTTTTCAAGGGTGTTTTTAGGGGGTTTTCAAGGGTGTTTTAGGGGTTTTTAAGGGTGTTCTAAAGGTTTTCAAGGGTGTTTTTATTTGGGGGGATTTTCAAGGGTGTTTTAGGGGGTTTTCAAGGGTGTTTTGGTGGATTAAGTGAAGGTTATTGAAGAATGGTGAGGTTTGTGATGATTTTAACAGTTCTAATGGAAGTTATTGTGGGTTTTCAAGATAGCAGTGACAGTTTCAAAGGTTCTAGTTGAAGCCATTGAAGTCTTTGTCATGGTTCCTGTTAAATACTCAAAGATTCTACCATATCCCATTAAATTTTTCAAGAACTATAGAGCATAAACCAATAATATCAGGAAAAACACACTTGAAAGCTTAACCTACCCACTACTTTGGCCTGAGAACGCAGTCATGGTGGGAGAAACAGTGTAGAGGACCCCAGCCACACTCTCATAACTGTTCATTGTGTTAGTGTGTGTGTTTGTGTGTGTGTGTGTGTGTGTGTGACTGTCTTATCTTGGACCAAAGGTTGAATTATTGAAGTGCTTAGTATGCCAGCCCTAGGAAGTGGTGTCTGTCCGTGTGTCTGTGTGTCTGCCTAAAGGAGAAAGAGAGGGAGAGATGGTGGTGTGTTTGAAGTTAGTTGATAAAATGTTTGTTGGGTTTTTATTGGTGAATTTGATTAATAAGGAAGGAATTAATCAGCGTCATAGCAATATAATTAGTGGTGTATTAGAATTGTGTTAAGGAGAGATGATTAACGACGTATCTCACTGAAAAGTTGGTGTTTATGTAGTGAATAGAGAAGATTAAATGGGGAAGGAGTGAACCACCACCGCCACCACCGCCACCACCATTACAACGATACTATTAGTGGTGTATTCATAGGTGTTATAATTGTGGGGTTTTGGTCAACAGAAGAGATTTAATGGGGAAACAGTTAACCACCACCACCACCACCACCGCCACCACCACCACCACCAACATTTCTTACCGTGGCACGTTTTAAATCACCAAAGGACACCACCACCACCACTTCTCAGGGCGGCCGTACACAAAAGCACATTAAAAAAACAGAAAAAAAAAACAAAAAAATAAAAAAACAGGAGATAAAAAAAAAAAAAAAAACAAGCAGAGGTTTTATTACGCTAGTTTGTGCGTACGTTTGTGTGTTACTCCATTCCGTAGCGAGATATAAATATTTCGAGATCGACAAAGTTTTTTATATACCAGCATTTTGTTTGCCAGGATTCAGTAGAGCGTGTGTGTGTGTGTGTGTGTATCCGTACGTGTGTGTGTGTGTGCGTGCGTGTGTGTGTGTGGAGTATTTATTGGAGCTTTGCATTTCTTGTGTCTATACTTTTCACTTTAATCGTTGCCCTTATAGTGTTACATCTCGACTGACTTGAAGATTTTTTGGCGTAGTGTTGCGGGTTATTCTGTGTCCATTATTAATACTTGGAAGACTGTAGTGGCTGAACCAACACACCAACCTAACCTAACCTAACCTACCTTGTGTTTCCCTCATTCTGTATCTCCTCACTCCTCCTCCTCATTACTCTTAACAACATCAACAACAACAACACAAATCGTTTCTCCTGTGAATATTATTGTAAACTGTTATTATTATTACTACTTAAATGACTGGACTTCTTGTTTTGTCCTCTTAACTTATTGTACTTTGAATTGTTTATGATGGAGATAGATTAGTTTGTCTATTCATCTCTTTTTTTGTTCAATTTTGTCTCTGTCTGTCCACTTTTTTTGTTTGTTTTGTGTGTGTAATATTTGTGTTTGTTTTTCATTGTTTTTCTTATTATTATTTGAAGTTTATTATGGAGACAGATCAGTTCTTTGTGTGAATAATTTTACCTACTATTATTACCATTACTACTACTACTACTACTACTACTTAATGACTACTCTATTTGTTTTTGTCCTTTTAACTTATTATTATCATTTGAATTTTATAATGAAGACAGATTAGTTCTTGTGTGAATAATTATGTAACTATTATTATTATTATTACTACTACTACTTAACGACTATAGTGCTTGTTTTTGTCCTTTTTTAACTTATTATTATGAAGACGAGTCATTTGTTCCTGTGAATAATGAGTATGTATTATATGTTATTATTATTACTACTACTACTTTAACTCTACAATATGAGCACAAACTGTTTTTTTATCTGTGAATTACCAATAGTGTCACTGAAACAAAGACTAATGAAGTGTTTTTCCCTGTGTGCAGAATAACTTGTTTTTTATGAACTGGGGGAGGAGGAGGAGGTGACAAGAAGCAAAGAGGTGAGGAGGTGAATGTTTCTTGTCACCTCCACCTCCTCCTCCTCCACCTCCTCCTCTTCCTTCCTTAGCCTGTCTGGATGTTTGTTTTTAATCATTACTACTTCAAGAACCATTGTAGCATTTTGTATTTCCTTTGTCAATATTTGTGTCGTAATTATCATTATTATTATCATTGCCAGGAAGGAAGACATGGAATATTTTGTCCACCTCTCTGAATAACATTGTATTTATTATCATTATTAAGAAAACGGAAGCATATATTTTTTTCATGTGCAGATAACAGTTGTGATTATTAACTTACAGATTATTATTAGTAGAGTGGCAATTGTTCTTTTATATACAATTAACCATGTAATTATCATCATCATTATTTCCTTACAGACAATTAGAGAAAACAGGTAAATTCTGTGCAAAATAACCTTATAATTGTTACCTTTTTTTTATTTACTTGCAGATTATTAAAAAGAGAAGTAGTCGATCTCTTGTTCTGTGCTAATAACAATGTAGTAATTATCCTCCTCAGTGCTTACTTAACAGACTACTTACTTCAAGACAGGCAAATATTTACTTTTCTGAGTGCAAACCAATATTATGTAACTACTGTGTCTGGTGATGATGATTATTATTATTACTTTTAAGAGAGGTCAACACTTTTTTCCCTCCTGTTCGTTACTACTTAATGAAAAACTGTAGTAAGAAGAGAAGCAAATCATTTCTTTAACCCTTTTTTGTGATTAACATTGTCTTTATTTCACTGTTGCCACTTGTTGTAGTAGAAAGACACTATTTATTTATTTATTTTTTTTTTTTTTCATTGAGGGTAACTAATTAACGACTTGTATTGTAGAAGGGAAGCAAATGACACTCTTGATTTCCTCCCTCTGTCCAAAATCACCACCACCACCACCACCACCACCGCCGTCAGCACCACCACAATAATGACAAACAAAAAACAAACAAGAAAACATTTACGTTCGTTCGTTCATCCGTTTGTGCATCATCCGTTCCCTCGTTCCTTTCATTTGACGTTTTAAATATATTCACACTTTTTTTAATCTCCCTTCAATTTATTACCTTTTTTTTATTATTATTATTTATCCCAGCCCTCCTTTCCTCTCGTTTCGCTCAATTCTTCTCTAGACAATCTACACAAATAACTGTAAATATTGTAGCAGGGGAGGTACCCAGTCTTGCCTACCACCCGCCCCCCCCCACCCACCCCCAACCCACCCCTCACCTCTACTGGGATAGGGAGGGACAAGGCTGGCTGGGGAGGAAGAGGAGGAGGAGGAGGAGGAAGGAAGAAGGAGAGAGGAATATAGGTAGATTAGTGTTTAAGAAGGGAAGAGAAGACCAAAAAAAGGAAAGGTTAGGTTGTCAGGAAGAGGAAGAGGAGGAGGAGGAGGAGGAGGATTGTCATAGAGAAATAGAAGTGATTTAGTGTGTTTTAGTACATTTTGATAGATGGTAATGTGGGGACAGGAAAGATGCATTTAAAAGGGGCCACCAGTTGTTGTTGTTTTTTGTTTGTGTGTGTGTGTGTGTGTGTGTGTGTGATTGTGTGTGTGTGTGTGTTATTATGATTGTGACCCACACACACACACTCATGTTAAAAAGAGAAGAGATACAGTTAAGAGTCATCAATGTAGTTTTTTTGTGACATGAGTTAGTGGTGAGATACAAGAGGCTGCACACACACACACACACACACACACATGTACGTACGTTTGTTAGCATTGTGTTGTGTGTTAGCATTTATAGGAAGGCAGACACAGAAACTTTACGTCAAAAGATAAAAGATTAAACCACCGTCTCCCCAGCCCTCCTCTCCCTCTCTCCCTCCCTCTCTCTCTCTCTCCTTCCCTCTCCCTCCCTCCCTCCCTCCCTCCCTCTCTGGTGGCGAGTGCTTAGTTAATAATAATAATATTAATAATAATAATAATAATATTAATGCCGATAATAATAATAATAACTACTACTACTTCACAAGACAGTTTGGAAGCGAAAAATATGTGTGACTTAGAATAGTTTTGTTAAGATTACTCCCTACCCCCCCTCAAAAAAACCATACCTCCCCCCCCTCCTCCCTTCCCCTCCCCTCTCCCCCTCTCCTCCTTAAAAACTGTTGCTGTGAGTCTAAGTTTAGCATACTCTTCCCCCCATACCCCCCCTCCCCTTCATCTCTCTGCCCCCCCCCCATCTTAGAGACCTCCAGCAACAGACCCCCCTCCCCCCCCACCCCCCTTAAAAGTTTCTATAGCTGTGGTATGTGTGTGTGTGTGTGTGTGTGCGTGTGGGTATATCATTGTTTTGTTGTGTGTGTGTGTTTGTTTGTTTTCTTGTTTTTTTGTTGTTTTGTTTCTTGTTTTATTTGTTATTATTGTTATTATATTATTATTTTTACTTTTCTTTTCTTAACCATTTCTTTACTCATTCATCTATCATCTCTCTCTCTCTCTCTCTCTCTCTCTCTCTCTCTCTCTCTCTCTCTCTCTCTCTCTCTCTCTCTCTCTCTCTCTCTCTCTCTGTATCATTCATCTTATTCATTCCTGTTTCTTCATCTTTTTCATTCTCATCATTACAATCTTTTCTAATCATCTCATAATATTCCTTTTTTCATTCATTTCTTGAGTCTTTGATTCATTTCTGCGTTCAATGATTAGCCGAGTGTTTTGTGAATGGCTGTGTGATATTATGCATTTTACCCTCTTCATTCATATCACTTCACTCTCTCCATCTACTTTTTTACCTCTTCCATATTTATCCTTTTCTTTCTCATCTCATCCTTCTATTCTCATTTCACTTCATACTCTATCATTATCTTCACTTCTCTTTTCTCAATCATTAAACCTTTATTCTCTCTCTTTTTTTCTTCTTCATATTTTGACTGATCTATTTCCTTCTCTCATTCATAAGTCATCGTTCGTCACCCACACTTCACCAGTCAGTCAGTCAGTCAGTCAGTCAGTCAGTCAGTCAGTCAGTCAGTCACAGTTAACAATACTAATGATAATAATTTAGCAGGAAGAAGCCATGCCATAA
>JAHFWG010000359.1:100334-110334 GCA_020233015.1 Callinectes sapidus | reverse complement strand
GTCGGCGGGGGTCGCCGCTCCCGTCCCCCCCATCGCCCCGCAGGCTGTGCTCTGTCCCGCGGTGGTTGGCTTTCCTTTCTCCGTTGTGTCCTGAGTCTGTCATCAACATACCATTTATTGTATATGTATTCCATCTCTTTTTTATTTCCATTTATTATTCCTATTGCATGTTTATACAAGCAGGTGTTTGGTATATCTCTTTCCCATAACTCCCTCGATTCAAACACTCCCGGCCACAAACAGGGGGAGCTGCTATAATAATAATAATAATAATAATAATAATTATAATAATAATAATAATAATAATAATAATAATAATAAACTCTAACGGATTATAAATATTTTGTAACTTTTAATATTAGACGAGTTGCGTAAGTACTGGTAATGAGCTAATGTTGCATAATGACTAAAGGCTAAAGGTGTATTAACTACTGTACTATACATATAGAGAGCCAACAGCTGACGTAGCGCGTTACTTAGACACCACACAGCTGCTGCAGCGGCGGCGGTGGTGGTGGTGGTGGTGGTGGTGGTGGTGGGGGGGTGCAAGGGACAGACTACTACAGTGTCTTGTCTGTGCTGTGGAGACAAAGGTCCTTAACACAGAAGAATAAGGAACAATTTGCTTTGTACAGGTAAAAAATTAATTAAAAAGCCGCCATTCTCCAGGAAGAACAAAGAAATTGCTGTTAAATTTGCCCTGGGAATGGTAATATTCTTAGCCCAGGAAGAACAAGGAATGAGATGAAAGTGTCTGTTGTCTAGTTAGTACTGGGACAAGTTACATTACACATCCCAGGAAGAACAAGGATTTAAGGAGACAGTCACAATGTAATCTATCATCAAAAAGCCACAAGTTACAGTTTCACTTTGTCTAAAACCTTAACAACAACAACACACATTTGTCCTAAAAACTGAACAACAACAAGACACATTTGTCCCTTATGCCCCTTTTCCACCAAAGACGCCTCAAATATTTAACAAATATAAAAAAAATCAACACTATTTCGCTCATGAATATAATCATAATAAACGTCAAAAAAAAAAGATAAAAATAAAATAAACAACTTTAGCTAATGCATAATAATACCCAAATCAACACACACACACGTACGTACGTACACACACACAGTCACAGCCACAGAGATGCACAGCTGCTAAAGACAAAGAGAAGAGAAGAATAAGTACACCTCATTAACAGTGCTTAACATAATTCAACATGTTCCTCTTTGCTTATCTGTTGTGCTTGTATTCTAGACGGCAACACAAGGCCTTATCATTCATTCATGTCTTGTCAAATTTATAATACACTCTACATTCATACAATAAGAAGCTCCACAAACACAAAGTCTTATCTCAAATTTGACACTTTTTTGCATCCTATTTATTATTTGATTTCATTTCCCTACCTGTCATATCAGAAATTTGTAGTATTTTCAGGTATTTTCCCTCTCCCCCAAAAGTCTGAAGAAATGTCACCTTTTTTGGATATTTCAGAGACATTTTTTTTTTTTATTTATAACCGAGTTTGTATCAAAAAGTCTCACTAGAAACCGTCATTTTTGTATTGTATTACCTGAGACGTTATTTCTTTCCACTTTTAGGACGGGGGGAAGTAGAAACAGGAAGTAAGTTGGTTCAGACGCGACTGAAAACCCCCAAAAAAATAATTAGGTTGACTGGTTATAAGTGAAGTCAAAGATTATTATGTTTGTTGGTGCAGTTAGTATTTTTTGGGTTATGGGACCTGCTGGCATGAAAACAGAATATCTTGTGCTTGTTGGCGTGGTTATATTATAAAGTTAAGGTGTGTTTTAAGCTATTGTCTTTCCTTTCCTTTTGTCTTCCTTTCCCTTCTCTTCCTTTCCTTCAGTCTTGTTTACTAAGTTTTTTTCCTCTCCTTTCTTTCCTTTTGTCTTCCTTTCCCTTCTCTTCCTTTCCTTCAATCTTGTTTACTAAGTTTTTTCCTCTCCTTTCTTTCCTTTGTGTGTTGCGTTTACATTGTCTGTTTTTTTAATTTTGTGTATTCCATTTATTGTTCTCAAGTCTCATTTTTTATTCCTTTTCTTTATTTCTTTGTCTTTTTTCTTCCCCGTTCTTTGGTGAAATGTTTGAGGGTCTTTTTCTCTTATTTTTCTTTATTTCCTGTTGATTTTTTTCTCTTTCTTTCTCATCTTCCTTCTTTTCCTTCAGTGTTTCTTCCTTGTTTAGACTCAGTGCTCCTCCTCCTCCTCCTCCTCTTCCTCCTCCTCCTCCTCCTCCTCCTCCTCCTCCTCCTCCTCCTCCTCCTCCTCCTCCTCCTCCTCCTCCTCCTCCTCCTCCTCCTCCTCCTCCTCCTCCTCCTCCTCCTCCTGATTGCTTCCTGTTTGTTGTGGATCTGTTTCCCGTTTTCTTTGTTCTCGTGTGCACAAATTTGTCACGTTGTCGTCTTTTGTTGACGGCGACAGAGTTTAGGTTTACTTGGTTTAAAATTGGTGTTTTTTCTGGTGTTTTTTTTGTACTCTATTATTATTATTATTATCTTTTTTTATGTGGGGGTTGTATCTTTTGAAATGTTGTTAATCAAGGTGTTATGAAGGTTTTTTTTGTTTGTTCATTGTATTCAAAATTTGTGATGTTTTCTTTTTATGTTATAGGTTTTTCTTTTTTTGTCTTTTGTTTTTAGATTAGTTTTTAAGTTTCTTTTATTTTATTTATAGGATTTATGTGTAATTTCTTTTGTTGATCATAATTTTTTTCTTCTTGTTTTTTTTTTTTTTAAGTTTGCAGGTTTTTCACAAATTATCTTTTTATTTTGACTTTTTTTTTTTATTCTTTGTCATTTTTCACTTTCCACTTTGGGTAAAAATTTTGCAGTTTCCTCTTTTCTTTTTTTTATTTTTTAGTTTTCTTAATGGTGCTGTTCAAAGAATTATTCTATCGCATTCTAAGCACTTCTTTTTCTTTTCTTTTTTTAATCCATGAACTATTATTATGATTATTAAATGGAGATAAATGAAAAAAGTATTCCTTCCTTCATTATTATCTATACATTAATAATATACATGTTTATACAATGATGTTAAAAACGTTGCAAAAAACAAAATGATGAAAAAATCTTTGATGAAAAAAAAAATAAAAAAAATCTGCTATTTCTTGTTTCTGTTTCTTTGCATAATAATAACAATAACAATAACAATAATAATAATAATAAGTTTTGCCCCCCCCCCCAAATTATAAAGTTATGTTGACTCCTTCAATGAAACCAATCCAATTTTTTCCTTTTTTATTTATTTTTTTTATTTGTGAGTAGCTACACTTTTTTGAAACCTGACTAGAATTCTTCCTTGTCCATTGTGTGACACTGTGGTGGTGGTGACAGCAGTGGTGATGGCGGCAGTAGTGGTGGTGACGGTAATGATGGTGATAGAGACCTGAATAGATCATTAACTTTCTTTCAGTATTCTGGTGATGATAGTGAGTAGTGATGGTGATGATGATGATGACGGCAGATAGAAAACTTCCCTTTCCATCATTAGTTTCAATATAGTGACCATTGAGTTAGTCTTGACAGTGGTAATGAATAAGAATAGTGATGCAGTGACACCCCAAAAAAAACAGCTTCACCCAAAAAATACACAAGACAAAGATGGGAAGAAAAAGAAAGAAAAACGCAAATCAGTATAGAAAAAAAGGCAAACGAAAACCATTTATACTAGTACTACTGCTTGTGTATCATTTTCAATGTGGGGTTTTATGGGGAAATTTTCTAAGCTGACTTAACCTCCATGCAGTATTGTGACTATTTGCCACTACTAATATCAACAAACTCCTCCTCCTTCTCCTCCTCCTTCATTGACATTTAAAAAGATTTGCACAAGTGACTTTTTATAATATATATGCTGTACTATAGGTAATGCTAATATATTCCCTCTGAAACGCCTGCCTACTGGGGCGGGTGTGTGGCTGTGCAGTGCCTATGATACTACTACTACTACACCTGTTCATCTTTGCAGGCTTGGAAAAATGGAAAAGAAAAAAGCAAAAAAAAAAAAAAAAAAAGGAAAAAAAATAAACACACAAGCCTTTTTAAATCAATATACTCAAGATTTGTTTATGCTGACTGTTTTGATGTCTCCTGCAGTGAATTTTCATTAGTCTCTCTCTCTCTCTCTCTCTCTCTCTCTCTCTCTCTCTCTCTCTCTCTAAGACCTAAGTGTGTTTTCTGCTGTCTTCTTTGTTTTATATCTTCAACCTGACCTGACCTGACCTGACCAGTGACTTTTCCGAGGGGAGGTGGGGCGTCCACTCGGGGTAACGGTTTAAAAGAGGGGAAAAAAGGGTGGGATGTCAGATTGGAGGTTTTTATTCAATGTTCTCCTTTACCCCATAAATTCCAGTGAAAAAGTCAACTTTGTATGAATAAGTAAAAAAAAAGACTTGCTGACAGACAGACGTGATATTTTAAACAGACATTTTACTGCTATTTTTCCTTTTTCCTCTTTTTTTCCTCTTTTTTTCCTTTTTTTTCTCTTTTTCCTTCATCTAAGCAATTTTCGCCTTTGTTTCTATAGTATGGGGAGGGAGTGGGGGACGCCGACCCTCCCCCTCCCTCCCCCTCTTCCTCCTTCCTCCTCCTCTTCCCCCTCCTCCTCCTTCCTCTTCCTCCTCCTCTTCTGCGATCCACTATATTAAAACTTGATGCACAAAAAACAGTCTTGCTTTTTTCGGAAACCCTAAATAAGACAGACGCAGCAAAGTCTCTTCTCCATTCAGAACCAAAGTTAATGTGTTGTCCATTTCCTTCTTGTTGTGTTGTTTCTGTGCGACGATTAATGAAATAAAGAATAAAGCAACAAGAAATGCTACTCTCTTTTATTTGTCTGGTAAGGAACCACCCACCAACACTATTCAAAATATCAAGTAGTGTTTATTTTATTTATTTATCTATTTTTTTTCAATACGCTGTGGGTCTTTTATGGGAATTAATGGGCTAATGGAGACCACCTAATTAAGGAATTATATCTAAAAACTCTACCTTTAGGAGCAGTTACCTCGAGTGGGAGGCGCATCTTCCCTCGTACACTAGCCAGGACAGGGGAAAGTTTAGGGGTAACATAGGAATTGCAGACAGACACATGAACAATAACTGTTATTTGATGATGAATGAAGAACAAGGTAATTCAATGAGAGAGAGAGAGGGGGGGAGGTGTGGGGGGGGAACGATGACAACGACGACCTCAAGAAAAGGATAGTATAGACCCAATGGAAAAAAAAATTACATAAACTATGAAATAAACAAAATAAAGCAAATAAATAGATAAAAATGAATAAGAAATAAGATAAAAAACTACAAGAGCTAACTAGTTCGAATGATGAGAGTAAAGCTTGGAAGCCACGTCGAGACAAGTGAAGCAGCAATTTCCTTTCACTGTGTACATACCTAATTATCGTAGGTACGTATATACATGTTATGGTAGTATGTAGTGTGGTGAACAGTATGCAATGTGTACTGCTAATCCCAACACTTCTGTCATAATCTTGCAATGGTACACTTCGTCATAACCACCGTACACTGATGGCTGGTTAAGCCTTGTTAAGCCTTGTTAAGAAAATAAACAAATACAGAAATAAATATAGAAAATAGTCCTTTATTTACTGAGTGTGTCTGTGTATGTGTATGTGTGTGTGTGTCATAAGATAAAGGAAGATAGAGATGGAATGATGATGAATGAAGAGCAAGGTAATTGAATGAGAGAAAGAGGGAGAGGGGGGGGGGTGGGGGGAACGATGACAAAGACGACCTCAAGAAAAGGATAAATAATATAGACCCAAAAGAAAAAAAAAACAACATAAACTATGAAATAAAGAAAATAAAATAAATAAATAGATAAAAATAAATAAAAAATAAGATAAAAAACTACAAGAGCCAACTAGTTCGAACGACGAGAGTAAAGCTTCAAAGCCACGTCGAGACAAGCGAAGCAGCAATGCATAGAGTTGGCTTCCCTGTGGGGCGGCAGCCATTCGCTAGACTGCCGGCACGGAAGGAGGACAAGACGCTGTGGTGGCGTGGCGGGACGTGGCGGGACACGCGTGTTGCTGCTGCTGCTGCTGCTCCACCCCAGGTAATTATTCAGTTTGTCTGTTTGTTTGATAGTTAGTGGTGGTGTGATGGAGAGAGAGAGAGAGAGAGAGAGAGGTACTGTGTCCGGGGGGGGTAGATTCTGCGTAGTTATCGTCAGGTTTCAGACAGTCTTCCTACTCCGCTTCCCTGTCATGTCCACTCACCCTCGACGCTCACTGCTTACCCCTCCCCCCCGGCCCCTGCCCCTGCCCCTGCCCCTGCCCCTGACATAGACACAGACAGGTATAGCTCCCTCGTGTGTGTGTGTGTCCTTTCTGGTCTGGTTCAAGGGTGTGCGTGCAGTGTAACAATTAGTGCAGTAATTGAGTGCGTAACGTGATAATTGTACTATGTAGTTAATATTTGTGGACTTTCCATCCAAACTCAATAATTTCTTTATCACTAATAATGTCATCAAAAGACTGGAGCATCTGTGTAATTGCTTGTTAGTGATCAGGCGATATTGTTGATACATTGTATTAAGAAGGGCGTACGGCGGTCAGAAGGTTAATAATGGCCAGAGTCTGTAGCATTTTAATCCCCACTGGAGTTTCAGCTGTAGAAAATAACCAAATAAAAAGCGCTTCAATAATAGTAGTAGTAGTTACTGTCGCCGTAAGTTGTTCGTTGTATAGTTAATAGGTTGGGAGTGGAATTGTTGTTAGAGAATGGCGATTTGCCTGCCTCGCTAGTTAGATTAGAGTGGTTAGATGAGGTTTTGAAAGATGTGTAACTTGTATTATGCTATCGGCAGGAGGAGGAAGAGGAGATGGACAACATTGGGTGGTGGCGAGTCTGCTGTGTGTTGGCGTGCTGCTGCTGCTGCTGCTACTGCTCGACGCCGCCGTGGTGAGGAGCTACGCCACGCCACGGCAGGCCACGCTACGCAGCACTTGACCCCGCGGAGGTGGAAGGTGCTGCCTGCCTGCCTGCCTGCGTGCGGTGATCCTGCCACGCTTCCATTACTACAGGTAGTTTATCTGACTCGTTCTTTTATAATTCAATGATTCCCAAACTAGAGGGCGGGCGAATTAAGCTACATATCTGCTCAAAAATGAAATTCCGGGAAAAAAGTACTATCAGCCCTTACATACGTGCATGGTTGGGTCTTTCATTCGTAGTAATGCAAGCAGAAATAGGTTTTCCCAAACACTGCTAAGAGAAGAATTCAAGATTATTGGAATTGTGATGTGGAGGAACAATATTATACACGGGTAATTTCTTGTAGGTAAAAAAAGTGGTTCGGGGTGTATTTAGAAGCCAAGTTGAGCTGGTTTGGGAATCACTGCTTTATGCAGTAGTGTCTAATGGCCGTAACATTAATTTAATTTTGATGATATTCTTAATGATCATAATGAAATTAAAAAGGTATATTTATTTGTACATCCTAGTTAGTTTGTAGTTGAGATGCGTTACTTTTATGCAGTCTAACGTGTTGTTTCTTCCCTCAGGCCGTTGTGTGGCAGAGACGTGGATTAGAGGTGGAGCCGTCCATCACTGCGTCCGCGGCGGCGTCGTCTCCTCGTAAGGCTGTGGTGTGTGGCAGCGCTATGGCCAGTCACTCACTCCCCAGCGTCTCCTGATCTCCTGCCTCCAGCTAATGGTACTCGTAAGCTGACGGTGACTGGTTGTTGGTGTTTGTTGTTATGTAAACATGCGGTGCGGGGAGGAAGTGCCCACTGTCTCTCCTGTCTCACTCTCACCACCACCTGTTGCATCATAGACATGTGTTTTACGAATGAACCTTTCCTTCAGAGTCACGGTGGAGAGGACAAGACGACGCTGGGGAGTAAGTGCCTGGCCGCCAGACTGAAGAGGAGAGAACCTTACTACATGTGCGATTTAACCATGGAATAAGGAATAATACTGGTAGGAAGGCACAAGTAGTTAATTGTAGCAGATCTTGTCTTTATTGTTTGTGTAATAATTGATATTAGGTATACAATTGTGTTTCCTGATCCTTCCTTTCAGTCTTGGCCGAATATCCACCTCTTCCTCCACTGTTCGGTAGTGATCTGGTTTTTTCGTCTCTTGTCCAGTATCCACCACCTCTTCCTTTTGTTGGTTTCTTCGCAGTCGCCTCGCATCTGAGTCTGAGTGATTGGCAACTCTAAAAGGAATAATACCTTTTACCTCCGCCGTAGCGAGTCCTCTCAACTGTTTTCTTACCTCCGCAGTAGCGAGTCCTCTCAACTGTTCTCTTCAAAGCTGCAGGGTCAAGGTGAGGCGCGGTTAATCTCTCCTCGTCCGTGGCCGTCTAACTCTGACGACATATGGGTGACGACTCCCATATGTAACGCAAAAAAATTTAAGTTAAGAGACTGCAGCAGCAATATTTCATCAACTGGTTATATTCAAACAAGCAAAATGGTGGTAATGTGCGTGTCAGTTACTTACTGTGGTTCTCTTGGCAGCGGTGGCTGGAGCGTCTGTCTGTATGTCTCTGCTGTACACTTCAGGAAGGACATCACCAGCGACAGTCAAGTCCATTTTGATCTCTCCGCTGCCTCGCATCTGTAAAAAGGAAAATAAATGATTTAAAGGAAGAAACCCGACTCATTATCCTCATGTAATTTAGTCACGGTAAAACGCCTATGTCATGTGTGAAGTAAAAGCTAACAGGATAATTCTACTGTACAGACACAAACAGACTTACTACTCACCCACACAAAGCAGGAGTGAATTTCTGAAGACGCAGCAGGTGGTGAATGGAGGAAGCACGGGTAAGGAGGCAACTGATGAACCGAGGAGCTGGTGGTGGTGGTTGAAACCCTTACAACCACATCACTTCTGTAATTACACCACGCATTAGTAACAACCCGCCACAGCAAATTAACCTCACAAACAACACGTAATCAACACCACTTCATGTACCATAATTTAGTTACCGTTATATTGACAATCACCAACAAACCACCAAGTCAACAGGACACCACCACCACCACCACCACCACCACCCACGCAGGTCTCTTCCTCCACATCAGGGCACTGGTCGTCATCTCAGCCGCGTCTCCATCATGCAGGCCAGATCCTGGTGTGCGCGCGTATCGGGCACCAGTGCAAGGTGTGGCCCTGTGGAAAGAAACAGTTGTAGTGGCAGCCACGGCGGGTTGGTGTGACTAGTGCCTAACAAGTGTGACTACCCTTATCAAACCTACAGAAAAAAGCCTATAAAGCCCTCTAGTTTGGTTATCACTGAATTATAAAAGAACGAGTCAGAAACTACCTGTAGTAATGGAAGCGTGGCAGGATCACCGCACGCAGGCAGGCAGGCAGGCAGCACCTTCCACCTCCGCGGGGTCAAGTGCTGCGTAGCGTGGCCTGCCGTGGCGTGGCGTAGCTCCTCACCACGGCGGCGTCGAGCAGTAGCAGCAGCAGCAGCAGCACGCCAACACACAGCAGACTCGCCACCACCCAATGTTGTCCATCTCCTCTTCCTCCTCCTGCCGATAGCATAATACAAGTTACACATCTTTCAAAACCTCATCTAACCACTCTAATCTAACTAGCGAGGCAGGCAAATCGCCATTCTCTAACAACAATTCCACTCCCAACCTATTAACTATACAACGAACAACTTACGGCGACAGTAACTACTACTACTACTACTATTGAAGCGCTTTTTATTTGGTTATTTTCTACAGCTGAAACTCCAGTGGGGATTAAAATGCTACAGACTCTGGCCATTATTAACCTTCTGACCGCCGTACGCCCTTCTTAATACAATATATCAACAATATCGCCTGATCACTAACAAGCAATTACACAGATGCTCCAGTCTTTTGATGACATTATTAGTGATAAAGAAATTATTGAGTTTGGATGGAAAGTCCACAAATATTAACTACAAAGTACAATTATCACGTTACGCACTTAATTACTGCACTAATTGTT